>JAECUM010013100.1:0-50403 GCA_016617855.1 Megalonaias nervosa | reverse complement strand
CTCTTGGAGTTAATTAAAGTGTATGTCTACGTGGGCATGTATGCAAATTTACTCAGATAAATTTAAAATATTACTTGTTGTTACTTGTTTTTCTACAATTTAATACCACTGTATCTTAACCGAATTAATTAAATCAGGATTGTTGAATGCTTGGCACCTTAAATGTCATAAAAAAAAAACTTCCACACGAAAATTGTTCATCCTATGAACTTTTACAGGTACTAAATTGGGTCAAGAAAAGAGGACTTCGAATATTTACTACTGATAATAGATTTATATAAATAAATATTTAATTACGGTTAATACTGTGAGATGGAACAAGACAGGGCAAAGATGGGCAAAGATACAAAATCTGATGCTAAATAAATACACAAGAATTATAAATGTTTGCTTTGAATGTATGCTTATTTTTTTAAAATAAAAATTAAGATCTATTTAACTCAATTAAAATAGAAGCCTACAAGGACAGAGACGTTTTAAGCTTAGAATACTGGAAAATATTTACTGTTGATTCAAAATTTATGGTATACGGATGGGAAGTGCGTCCGTAATCAGATTCACATGTGGCAACACATGCTTGTATGCAAGTAGTAGTGCAGTAGACAAGTGCCACCTTCCTTCAGCTCAGTTAACAATTATAATAGCGACAGGACAGTTTCAGAATGTGGATCATACAGTATATAAATTAAATAATTTTGCATTTTGATATTTTCCCTATATTAATATTGCCAAACATATGACCGTTGAAAGAAATATACAAAGACTGTAAAAGAAACGAAATGACCGTTTAAAAAAAAAGAACATTACATCGAAATCACTATTATTTAAATCGTGGACTTATTTGCCGAACGTGCAATGGACGTTATGGGTCGAGTTCTTTATGGGCCGAGAACGTTAATGGGACGACACTGTTATGGGTCGAGTAGTCCGAAATCGTCTTATTTAATCAATTATAATGCAAAGGGGTCAGACCGCGATTTCTACCAAATTATTTACTGTCCTCCACAAAAAGTTTGAGTTGTCAAATACAAAAATGAATCAATATTTTGAATAATCAAATGGAAACAGTTAATTTATTTCAAACTCTGCATTTGTTTTGAAAAGACATGGAAAGTACAAATCAATAATTTTATGCAAATGAAATTGAAGTTGTCTTTGATCGATGGATTAAAGTCTATCACTACATGTATTTCGTCACACCTTTAATGAATAGCCAACTTGAAACCTTGGAGGTATAATTATTTATAACTGCAATATTGTACCATGTTCCATATGTTCTCGGTAAACGTTGCACAAATCTAAAGCAAAACATAGCAGTATCATAACTCGGTAATGTAATAAATGATTTAGCTATCAAATTAAAATTTCACACAATTACCTGATTGTCACACAACCGCACAGCGGGGCTTTCCACTTAAATGTTGCTTTTCCCATTGGCTCCTTTCTTTGAGTGGACACGATGTTATAGCATCCTGATGGTTGGTACAGGTTCTTGTTTAATATGAACTGGCCCGCTCCACAACGTTCGTCACGTGCCTCCAACGATAAGTGCACGTCATTAAATTTATTATCTGGACTGTTTGACTTCACCCTTACTGTGTGTAAAAGACGATAAAACGAAATCAGTTTTATTTTTAAAAAATACTTACTGACTACATGGTCTTAGGTAATTTTCAGTTATTATCTTTAACTATCTGTTCATGAGAGAGAGAGAGAGAGAGAGAGAGAGAGAGAGAGAGAGAGAGAGAGAGAGGGGGGGGAGGAGAAAAGAGGCGGAATGAGAGAGAGAGCCTTTGTATGACTTCATTCCTCTGGCTAGATGAGTAAATTGAAATGAAATTTACAATTAGAGATAAAGAATGTGTGTGTATGTGTGCATTCAGGACATTTCCCAAAAACAACTCAGTTCTTGAGCATTAAACACCAGAATCGTAAATAAATTCATAATATTTTGAAATATCCTAAGTCAGAATTTTAAACAAATTCACGATATTATGAAATACACTAACTAAAATCGTAAAAAAAGCAGGATATTATGAAATACACTAACTCCAAACGTAAACATATTCATGATATTTTCAAATACCGTAATTCAAATCGGACAAAATGTAACATTGTATCACTCCGCTACTTTATTAACTTTATTTCTATAAACAAGGGTGAAATGTTATAGTGATGAGATATTTTGTATTAGTTTTTTGAGGAAGTTTTTTTTTGTTTTGTCTAAACCTGCGCTGGGATGGCAAAGTCAGGATTTTTGTTCTTTTTTTCGTACGGTCAAAACCACGAAACAAAGGCACGCACTGCACTGACACTAAAGGGAGGAATAGTGGACTCATTGCAGACTTCCAATCCAAGACATACCTGTTTGGTTAAGAAAGGTTTGGAAAAATAGGTTTTGGTATTGGCAGACTTCTAATATTTTCTAAAGCAACGTTAATTACGTGCATGGAAAATAACTTACTTGAATACGTTTTATGCGGTATATAGCCTCTCCTTGCCTTCAACAAATCTAATGTGTAAACTACATGTTCGTCGTCCACGTAGTTATCTCCTCTATTGATGTCATCTGTGTCGTACCGATTTGTTGGACACGGCATATGTGGCATTCCAAAAGAGTCTAAAGCAAAGAAACAACACATCATCATACTTTTAACTTAAAATTTGTATTTAGCTACCAAAAGGCCTAATTTAAGACGAATTTGGTAGATTTGTTCACTGACCATTTTATTTGTTATATTTAATCTTGTCATGAAAGCTATTTACAATCAGAAAGGTCAGTACAAATAATAAATGGAGCAAGTGCTAACGGTATTGATGTTCAACAATATAGTTTCGAAAAGATCCGCATTCGGGAATGCTATTAATGCATTTATAGGTGGATTAGAACTATCTATCTATCTATCTATCTATCTATCTATATATATATATATATATACATATATAACACTCCCTCGCACTACTGCTCACCACGCATATATATATATATATACAAATATCGTGGAATTTCATTAGTACCTATCCATTAGAAACTCTGTCTATCACGTAATCAGAAAAAGACTTGATTATATCTGAAAATCGTGATTCTAATTTTATTGATAGGACTATACTTAATTTTAGTTCTATTCAGGAATTAGTTTTCGTTTTCTGTGGCATTAATTATAGTACGTCATATGGGCGACAGACACAAAAATAAATATATCAGTAGATCGATTAATAAGATTATCGGATCATTTAATTGCCAGTTAGAATTTAATGTTCATCAATGCTGTTTTTCATTGGTTTTACATAAATATCAAGGTCAAGTAATTTCCAAGGTACATGTGGTGGTCCAACATTTCCAAATTATCTCCCCGGCAAGCCCCATCATGCCCAAAGGGACAGAAAATCGTTTTGAAACGGCTATGAACATTTGCAAAGCTGTTTTACTCGTAACTCAAGACCCTATTATCATTTGTGTCGTCAGAGTTGTACGACATCACGCAAGAATGCATACAGACAGACATGACCGCGTTTTCCACCTTATTTCTTTGAAAGGTATACGTAAGTACTGGCAAAACAGATATTTCAAAGAGGATTGGAAAAGAAAATGAGAATATATGGCTACTGTCCGGGCACTATCTGATTTTGTACCGAGAACGTAAGCATTGTGCTTCTCATCAAGTTTTGGTCTATTTATTTTATGAATGGAAATTAACGCGATATAGTTTTAAGACCAATCCGCGACCGTGAGAGGTTGTTTTACGACCAAGGCCTTTTCATGAAGGAACCACCAGCCTGCGATTACAGCTGGAATGTTGATTTAATAAGCCTTTGTAATAAAATCTGGGGAAAACGAGGTTAATCGGATTAAAATCCTTTGGATATTTCAAGCTGGAATAATCTGTATAGCTTATGTTTCAAAGGATAGGAGCAGGCGTGTGTGTGTGTGTGCGTGTGTGTGTGTGTGTGTGTGTGTGTGTGTGTGTGTGTGTTTTGTTTTTGCACTGTCGAACCATCGGCTCGGTTTGCTCAGCATCTGGTATGTATGTAGGTAGATAGGTAGGTACACACAACAACACATACACATAATATGTGTAACTTCTTTTGTCAGATATAATCACTATCTGGAGACTTCTCACTCTGTAAAGTTTCAACATAATTAAAACATTTTCTCCCTTTTTAGAGATACGATGAAGCTAACCCAGTATCCATTAAACCCTACAACTTTCATTCACATTTACGGACAATACTGTCAAAGTTTGTAAGAAACAAAACAAATGTACATAATATAATGATGGTCAATAACATTTATGAATGTCATATAAATATGACAACGTGTTGTTCGCTCTGCTTTGAACCTAGTTGAATAAATAGATAAATTTGTAAGCTTCCATTCCGCAAATATGAATAAATGCAACCAGTGCCGGATTAAGACCTTCCAGCACTGAAAATATTATGGTGCCCCCCATAAAATGTGGAACTGAAGAACAATATTACAAGCTATAATGGTGGAAACTACTAGTGTTGCTATCATTCCAAAACGAAATACTTGCACATGCAGATCGAAATGGTCACATATAATTCATTCAATCTATCATCAACAATTCATTTGATTTTTCTGGTGCCCCCGTTGGGTTGGTGACCTAAGCACGTGCTTAGTGTGCTTAATTGGTAATCCGGCACTGGATTGGGTGCAGATTGCCGTGATTGTTTTAAATTGGTAAAATTTGTTATATTATGTATAATGCAGTAATAAAATGACGATTGCTGTCGAATAGTGATATACGATGAAAATTTACTTAATGATTGTTATCACTGATCATTTAAACAAAATGCAAGTTTGGGTGTGCCCTGAAACTGAGAAAAAGCGAACCTGATCTCAATCTTGCCAAAGGGTACGCACTGTCTGTTATGAAACACAAGTTACCAATGAGTACGTACTGTTATCAAACACACCTTACCAAAGAGTACGCACTATCAGTTATCAAGCACACCTTACGAAAGAGTATGCACTGTTATTAAACACACCTTACGAAAGAGTATTCACTACTATCAAACACACCTTACCAAAGAGTACGCACTATCTGTTATCAAACACACTTTACCAAAGAGTACGCTGTATCTGTTATCAAACACACCTTACCAAAGAGTACGCACTATCAGTTATCAAACACACCTTTCCAAAGAGTACGCACTTTCCGTTATCAAACATACCTTACCAAAGAGTATGCACTGTTCTCAATCACACCTTACCTAAGAGTACGCACTATCTGTTATCAAACACAAGTTACCAAAGAGTACGTACTGTTATCAAACACACCTTACCAAAGAGTACGCACTATCAGTTATCAAGCACACCTTACGAAAGAGTGTGCACTGTTATCAAACACACCTTACCAAAGAGTATGCACTACTATCAAACACACCTTGCCAAAGAGTACGCACTATCTGTTATCAAACATACTTTACCAAAGAGTATGTACTGTTATCAAACACACCTTTCCAAAGAGTACGCACTTTCCGTTATCAAACATACCTTACCAAAGAGTATGCACTGTTTTCAATCACACCTTACCTAAGAGTACGCACTATCTGTTATCAAACACACCTTACCAAGGAGTATATACTATTATCAAACACACCTTACCAAAGAGTATGCACTTATCAAACACACCTTACCAAAGAGAACGCTTTGTTATCAAACACACTTTACCAAAGAGTACGCACTATCTGCTTATCAAACAAGTCTTACCAAAGAGTACACACATCTCCTTTTGGATAATATTTATGGAAAAGACAAAGATGGACCTGAGTGGATTGGATTTCACATCCTACTCTCTGAAAGCGACGGTTACATACAAATCTAAAATAAATCTCAATAAACTTAAATTGACAAAGTGTACTATATATTATTTTAAAATCTGAAACTCTCTCTAACTGATACTCTCTCTCTCTCTCTCTCTCTCGCTCTGTCTGTCTGTCTGTCTGTCTCTGTCTCTGTCTCTCTCTCTCTCTCTGATCTTTTAATTTCCTCCACTGTAGCATAAGTTTATCAAATTGTTCTACTCAATCTTTGCACCTCTGGTATTATATATTTTGTTTCACCATTTTTACTATCAGTTTTTGATTGTAGCATTTGTAACAAGCTGATGTATATCCTATACACGTTGATTTGGGCACGATTGAATTTCTGCAGCAACATAAAATGTGGGCATTATACAGTTGATGTATGTAGTTTAATTGTAATTACTAATTAATGTTAAATGAAACCGTTCTGATGCTAAATGAAATTGCTATTTCAAAAATTGTTCTTCATGTGTCTTTTATTTTAAGGGTAAACTCATTTAACCCAAATCAAATGTGATGCAAATGAAAGTAACAACAAAATACACGTACATAAAAATCCATCCTGTTAAGTTGCAGGTAGTTTGTTTATGCTTTTATAGGTTTTCTTTCAATCTGCAAATTTTGCTTTATGTACTGCAATATTTCATTAATTTAGTCAGCTAACCTCTTAATCTACCATTCCTAATTGTTCTTACATAGAAAACATCTAAAATCAAGCCCTGCAGTTTTAGCGTACGTCTTTGTATGTGTACTTGGCCTCGTTTAAAATAAAAATGTCAATTTGCGATATGACTATATGTGCACAGCGGTTTGCTAAGTTGAATCTACCCTCTAGGAAACAAATACAGAGAGAAAACACACACACACACACACACACACACACACACACACACACACACACACTACATTAGATGGTGTTGTATGGTGGAGTTTCTTTCTTCTTTCTTTTTTTGGAATGTGGGGAAAGGAGGGCGGTTTATATGTTACTTGTTCGATACGACTTTCTACATTTTTTAATGTCTTATATACATGTTGTGATATTTTAAATAAATAGATAGCCAGATAAATAAAGAAATAAATAAGTAAATAAATAAAAATAAATAAGTAAATAAATAAATAAATAGCAAAGTTTCAGTTATCAGATTACATCTATGGGAGATTAGCTATCGATATTTTTCTAATTTGTTCACCTCATATAATGCCAACTATTTACTTATACATTTAAATCATAGGAAATATAAATATTTTCGCCTCATATTTTAGTTGGAATCATCATCAAATGTAATAATAATACTAATTCCTTTTTTATCTTTTAGACACCGTGACTGGTATCCATAGGAAAGTCAGTCATTTAATCGAATGTACCTAATAAGCTTATTTTTATCAACCATATTGCCATTACTGTGCTGTCGTGCCATTAAACCCTAATACCAACCAATTGTTATGCATATATACGGATACATACTAACGCAATTGGTGAACATTATAATCACTAGGTTTCTATGTACAATTTACTGTTACAAAAATGACATCCTGTATGATGACTGATGATGTAGGACATCATAACTAAATGAATAATGCAGCGTGATGAATGACAAGGTTTGCTGTGCAGTACATGTTGTCATCATTTGCAAGTCCCAGGCATTGTGTAGAGAAACTGTTTTGGAAAATAATTTAGAATTCAATAACAGAAATGATCTTAAGGATATCATATAGAGTCACAAAGAAGATTATCTATAATACAATTACAGAGATGATCTTAAGGATATCATACAGAGTAACAAAGAAGATTATCTATAATACAATTACAGAGATGATCTTAAGAATATCATATAGAGTCACAAAGAAGATTATCTATAATACAATTACAGAGATGATCTTAAGGATATCATAGTCACAAAGAAGATCATCTACGAAACAATTACAGAGATGATCTTAAGGGTATGATATAGAGGCACTAAGAAGATTATCTATAATACGATTGCAGAGATGATCTTAAGGATATCAGAGAGTGTCACAAAGAAGATTATCTATAATACAATTGCAGAGATGATCTTAAGGATATCAGAGAGTGTCACAAAGAAGATTATCTATAATACAATTGCAGAGATGATCTTAAGGATATCAGAGAGTGTCACAAAGAAGATTATCTATAATACAATTACAGAGACGATCTTAAGGATATCATGTAGAGTCACATAGACAATTATTTATAAAAAATTATAAATATGATCTTAAAGATATCAAATGTAGTCACAAAGATTATCTATAATGCAATTAGAGATGATCTGACGGATATCAAATATAGTCACAAACAATATCAAATATATTCACAAAGGATATCATATATAGTTCGAAAGAAGATTTGATTATTTCACGCACGTCACATGTCCAAGAGCGAACTTAGTCAATGATATCCTTTTAATAAAAATTTAGAGACTGTAGACTGAAAAACTTACGCAAGTTCAAAAGGATGATATTTTAATATTTCAGTGGATGTCACTAGCATATCTTTCACTCTTTTGTTTTGAATCTATATTTGAAAGCCACCATAGGAAACACTTACACAATTGAAGAGTTGAAAAAACTATAATGTATTATAATATCATGTTTCGTATTTTAAAACAGTTAGGGCAGAAAACAAGATGCAGATTTCAATCATGGACGCAAGTTAGTTTGAGTAACTTATTTTAAATGCTTCTGATTTTTAATAAATTTTAGTTTCAAATTGATGGGAAAAAATTAAACATTGAACTGATATATAGAATAAATCAACGCAGGATCTATTTTTAGAAACGAATGCACAGAGGTTTAATTTAAAATAAAATCGGTGAATTGTTATTATTTACTTCTTTCTTTCGTTACTTTTGCCTGTTTTTGTTGTTTTTTTTCCGAAAGGAAAAGATTCGCCCCAAAAAGTTCCACAATATATTCAACGGGTGCTTGAATTAAAATAAATATATGTGCAGTAGTCTGTTTCATTTTTTTTGTTGGTATATTTTGTTCGTAATTGTACTGTTTTATGTAATAAAATACACAATTTGCCACCGCAACAGCGCATGCAACCAATGATGCTTTTCAGAATCTACATGGCAATAAGTAGGTGTAACTGATTGCATCCAGGGTTGTAAAGAACAAATAAATAAATAAATAAATAAACTTACCTGCTAATAATAAAAATAACAAAAACAAATTATCTTGACGAAGCAGAGAAGTCATTAAAATTGAAGGATTTAAGCTCCACAGTCAGTTCTTTACCCTTCCAGCCTTCATACGTAGCTTTCTAATCGAGTTACTCTTTTCCAGGGCTGCAGCACTTGTGAGAACCACGTGGTTCACTCGTGTAAACTGTCACCTGGTTTTTATTTTCTTGACATATATGTACAATCTAATGCAGTCACTGGAACTTTCAGCTTTTCAGCGGCGACTTCAACAGCTTCCCAGATACCTATAAAATAATACAATGTTTGTTTCTGATTTTCGTGATAACTTTTTCTTAAAATTAAAAAGCTTATTAAATTCATGGCCAGCTAAGACTTGGTTGTGAGGTTTGGAGTCCCTGCAATCCTTGAATACTCTTCAGTTAACATACACAATAAGTGGGACAAAAAGATAGGTTGTTTGTGGATAGTTGATTTTCTCTTGACCCTTTTTTGTGCCGATCATATCAGTTATGTAAATGAACTCGGTTTTAATAGGACTTCGTTTCAACTAAATCAGTTAATGAAAAATGACATCATATGTAGCCAACCTTAACAAGTATTGTTTGCGTATTTTAAATTAAATGAATGTCCTAGTTTAAACGGATGGGACATGTTTTTTTTGTCTGTAATTTTCATAAATTAACCGTTATTGTATTTCATACATGTCTTTTATGACATCATTCTGCTCTGAGTAAATTAGTACAAACAAGGATCTACATCAGTTTCATATGAAGGTTATTTATTGATTCCGCTGAACAGTTTCGAACTTTATATAGAGTTTGATTTCTAAAGAAAAGGAATTTCTCGTGTTTTCCTCACTGATTATCCTGGTTGTTAAAAAAAGACAGTGTATATGTTACCTACTTTTAAAATGACTTTTAATTGCCTTTCTTTTGTAATTTGGTTAATAGAATGTATATCTTGGCCTTACTTTAGATGCGCATCTTTCAAAAGACAGCTAGCTCTGCACAGTCATTTTTACTTCCTGGATGTCAAAACAGAGCAGACTTGTTACTCTTTATATACTTAATAATGTATTGCAATTTCGGAAACTGGTAAAATCTACTCTGGCAAAATTCATTTTCACTATTTTAATAACTGTTAAAGTTAGTGTGATTTGGACTAGTTTGGACCCATTTTTGGGGAACATAGGAGCAGCGATTTTTATTAAATTTCAGTTACAGTACCTGTAAGTAGCAAAGAGATATGCCAACAAACTCGCCACTGCGCATGTTACCAATGCAATCACCTTCACCCTATCCCGGTCCCACTGTTTGAAGTACATAAGAACTGTAGTGGAGAACCATTACATTTGCGTAAAAGTCGTCAATTTTCCGTTAACATTAAACCTCGATTCGAATGTTATGTAATGTATCTCTGGTTTTAATTCCTGTTTCCGAAAGCTCCTTTTTGGAGATCAATATCTCGGCATTTATCTAATAATATTTAGTTCTACCTTTTCACAAAGAAATGTAAAAAGACATATTTACATGGATATAATAAATCAAAATACAATAATATCACCTTTTCAGGAGATTCAGCCGCCTGAATTTGCATTCAAGACCTATTTGAACAAGACGATTTACAGCTTGCATCCAACGAATGAACCTGTGGCGGATAATAAAACGAAGTAGAACTGTGGTGTTAATGGATTAGGCCTTGTGTTAAGCAAAACGATAGCATTATGGCAATATATGTGCTGGGTAAATATCCGTTTAAATATGAAACTATAAACTGTACATCCACTAGATTTATAAAATTTATGTTGTTAGGAGAATTATCTCATGTTGACATATTTCTAAGTGGAATTTGAATTTCTTAGGCATTAGCAATAGACGTAAGCAGGGGCATTTGGACCACCAGGTGACGGAGATAGCCTTCTCCCCATGAATATTACTTCTCTGGCAGGGATTTTTCAGTGTAGCAGGTGTTAGTCGCGGGAAGCTTTCTACAACCCATCAACCGTACTAGACGAGAGTTAGTAATGATTAAACATAAGAGGATGGGTCCGACATACTTGACAGCTGCGCCACACACGTCGCTGGGAGCTTTGGAGGCCAAGACTGTACGGCGCTTCAAATTCCTAAAGAAGAGTGTTGGCTAGACTGGGCCGGACCTATTTTATTTTTCAAGAACTGTCTCGTCATTGTATATCAGAGCCGATGGCAGCTATAACGCGGCTAAACTAGTTGCTACGCAGTGCCAGATAAAACAAAGCAAATTTAGTGACGCGCCGGCCGGTTGGATAGATTGTTCAACAATGCCAGGGGCATTGGTTGTACTAATGAAATTCGATGAAGACAGGTGGCCGCCGAAGGGCATCGATTTATCAAAATTTACGACCTGCTATGGCAGCTATGATGAAGTGTCAGGTTTACAAAGGAATGATAAAAAATTCAATATATTTTTATCCGTGGCAGGTAAGCAGAGGAGGCAGACAGCTCCCAACGAGAGGTGCTGACAGCCGTTAAATTAGACTGGTGGAAATCTTTTTAAGGGTAGGTTAGGAGGGTGTTAGTCGCCATGAGCTGTTGGTATACTGCTGAGGCTCTAGTACCGAAATTTGGTTGTTACTGAGTTTGGCAGAAATGTTATACAAGGCTGTATGATATCTTAAAGAACGCAACATAGGTAGTGGGGTCAGTGGGGATAACCTATTAGAGTTGGGCCGGCCCTTCTGTAGGATTGGCCAGTACAACAACAACAATCATGACCACATGGATAGTATTGCATGTTTGCCTACAAACTGATCGAAACGATGTTTTTGGGTCATTTTGACTTTATCGACTATCCATCACAACAGGTTATGCGAAAGGCCGTGCCTGGTTTTTCTGGTCATCTCTGAGGGCTATGATTTGGATGGCCTGATATCAGCGCTGGCTGAACAATTCCTCGCCACCGCCATGTGTTTTCTGCTCGACGACTGTACCTTTCTTTAGAGCGTTCATCAACTGCACTTAACAAACTTGCCCTTTTCAGCCGCAATGCTGGCATTAGCGTCTAGGTGATGACCCAGATGCTAGCATTTTCGCCTAGTTGATGACTCAAAGGTATCGACGTCCTAGCTGGAGCTTCTCTTCTACAAAGACAAAGATATATTTAAGGTTGCGCCTGATGAAATGATATCATCGCTGACTCCGCGGTGTGAGCAGAAGTCTGAGTTTCTCAGGAACGAGAACTGTGGGAAACCATATCGGCGCACACCACCTCTTGTATCTTATCTGCTCCTTCGCAGTAATGTGGTGGCTTCAGGTACTGTGATCACCAGTGACAGCCACGCTTATAGTCATGACTGCTATCTGCTACAGGCTACTTAGAGCTAAACACATGACCCGCCATATTCATCGGCAAACAGTATAAAACATCATAACGACGAACTGCTTAATGGGCTTGCAGATCAAGAGCAGTCAACAAGCCACAAACCCGCTGCTCCCAAAGGAACAAGCATTTCCATTAAATTGGCGTCGCACAAATGATGCCAGACAGCCTGTAATCATTGGTGGCCTCTTATGTAGCCGAAGAACATATCTGCTAACCTCTTTACCTCAACGGCTACACGAGAATGACTGAAGACGAGGCAGGAAAGACCTGCGCCATTGCGAGACTAAAGTTGACCCCGAAGGACTGCTTTGCTTGGGAGGGGTGCGTTTATGCTCATTTTACGTGGCAACTGTAATGCGCTTTCTATCAAAAGGCAGCCTGAACAACTTACGACTGATATAAAATAACACCCAATTATTCAAATCTCTCTGTCAAACATTATTTATCACGATAAGGCCACTGCTCGCCCCCTTTCGCCTCTGGTATGAAAGAAACGCAGAGAAAAATCGTATCTTCGAAATATCAGCGGAACATACAACAGTTACATTAGCAGAACCGACTTCAGTTGACTTAGCAGAACTAAAGGTGTTTGCGGTACAGGAAATATCACAAGTGACCAAGGCTGCTGATAAGCGACTTGCTGCACTAATGAAAGAACATCAATCATAAATGTAAATCTATTCGCCAAAGAAAATTACATATGTTGCCAAGACAAAAAGCCTTAAAGACTGGCAGCTGAACAGCGACAACCTGCCTATATTCACACCACCAACGCCTTGTATTTGATAGGGCGGTCAAGATTTGGCTGCTGAGCTCCTCTAGGATCTATATCCTGTGCCAGCACAGATTCGTCATCAAATCAAATAAATTCTATCTTCGTAATGCCCTCTCCATCTTTTAGACAGCTATATGGAATAACAATGTCTACTTCGCCGTCTGCCAGGGATATTGGAAAACTCCTCTACAACGGAGCATTGCTCGACTGCCTCAAAGAAGGTTATTCTACGATCGCCAGGCGGCTGCTAAATTGTGACCCGCACACATCTACTTCGAAGACTTGTCAAAAACTGTAACCGTCAGAGCTCAGTATTCTGGGCGCAGGACATGCTATCATCCCTACCAATATTACCAGTGCAGCCAGGTGGCGAAAGCCCTTTGTATGACATTCATGTCAGTGGGTGTCTACACCTTTTCCTTTGCTGGCACAAGCGTTGCCTGACCATGATCAAACCGGGTAAGCGTAAAGCCTCGCTCGCCCACCACAACAAGGCGATGGAAGAACTCTGGTACCAATGCAGCTGTAAGGAGCGCATACTGTACCTCAGCGAGTGGATGAGTGCTGAACAGCTCGCTGAAAACACTTTTGAAGATGCCGATAAGGCGATGTGTGATTATTAACTGGTGACCGGCGGGCATACTGACGACGGCCTGAGCTTTAACACCTCCTCGTCTGATTGGAAAAATAGCAGTCGTTTCAAGGAGATCGAGTCCCCGCCACAGTGGATGTGTTTAAGGCGCCCACCCTTTGAAAAGTAAGTGCAAGACAGGACCGCTGATTTGGCGCTACTGTAGTCAGGTGACCCCGTCCCAGGTCAGCCATGCATCTACCATCTTTTTGGTAATGGCGCTCGTTGATGCCGTATTGGTAAAATTGGTGTCAGGGATCGGCGTGGGACTGAAGCCAAGTCCCGCGAACCAGTATCGAAAAGCTTAAGATAACGAAAATCAAAGAGCATCATACTCTTCATCTTCAAAGGGTCTTAGCGAAGAGTATGGCTGGGACTGCTTCCAAATACCAAGGAACCATCCACTCGATTTTCGTGGCTGCGAGCTCTCAGCAACTAAGGTGCAGTCAAAAAAATCTCCCTTCGACCAATACGTAGCGATCCTGAAAATTTACTGCTAGAAAAGCCAATATTGGTCACGAAAATATCTGGAACATCCGGTTGTCCAAAAGTTCAATTTTAAATCTGCTATCAACGCATAGCAATTAAGTTGATTACTAACATATAAGAGTGGTTCAACTAGAATGCATTTTGGAGACGATGTTGATTCAAAATATGTAAAGCAAAATGTCATGACGCTTACATAAAGCAGGCAATGTAGTCTCGTATCTATAGCAGCACAAAGAAAATGAGTCGCCATGACAAACTGGTTTCAGTTTTGATATATCTGGAACATACTGATATATCTGGAATATACTCGGCAATAACAAAAACTGTGTCATTACAAGACCCCCTAAAAGGAAATGACGGTGTACTATCCGAAAAGAATTTACACGAACACACGATATGACCATTTCTTCTTTTCAACTGCTGAGTGTCAAAACCATCTCTGACATTCTTGGTCTATTAATAGATTTTCAAGATGGCAATCGTGGTAGCCTTATTGGATGTAAGATTAGGACCAAACTAAACACATATGACCAGCCACTCTTGAGAAGTGACGGTAGCATGCTATTTTCATTAGGGCTATCATGGATGCCATTTGGATGTCAGATCAGCACCACTTTCATTTAGTACCAAATAGACATTAAAAGTGGTGAAAGGCCATGTCAATACGACTTTCCGTTTAGGAGGAGTAGCCACTTCAAGATTATCAAGATGGATGCCGTGACAACCATCTTGGATGTCAGATCGGAAATATTTTCATATAGGAACAATTTGACCTTGTGATGAACATCGGTGTGTGTGTGTGTCTGTCTGTGTAATGTCCTACGGAAATCATCCAAGTAGTAGTTCACATGTTGATATGTTAATATTGGTATGTAGATATGTTTAATGTTGTGTTTGAATATAAAACTAAATTTCTCTTAAATTTTCATTTTATAATTTTCATAATCAAATTTTACATACCTTGACAGTTTTGCTTCTTCCTTTTACTTAGTTTATGACCATAGAGTCGTAACAAGGTACAACGCTTGACATAGCGCAGCATTACATCTGATTTCACATCTGAGCAATCTGCTTCAGAAACGGAATATATGCTAGAGTTTATATGAAGTGCTGGTCGGGTTATATGCTAACAGGGCTTTTAAACCAGGTCCGGTACCCAGAGAGCTTGACAGTTTGATAGAGATATTCACTGAAATATATAATGAATCCAAACCTGGAATTATATTGCTGTGATTCAACAAAAGACTTGTTGATACACTCTATAACCTACCACAGACACATCATTGCCTTCAATATTTGGATATACTCTGGACTTCTACTGAATTTTATTCAGGACTTTAAATTACTAGGGCTTGTGTCTATATTTCTTGGATTATTTGGGGACTTAATTCGCAGTTCTGTAACTTCTTTTTTTTTTCTTCTAATTTTCACTTTGTATTCCAGGGAAATAAATTATTTGTTGAATTTTACAAAGCTTGTTGCCTTTCACTCTTTTCTGTTACTTATTTTTTAAGAGCATAGACTCGTAACAATATGTATGCGTTGGACACGCCTGTCGCCTGGGTAGTTTCTCGATTTTCAAATTATGCCTACATTCGCTTTATTTTCTTTTTGTTGTTGTTGTTTTGTAATGTGAGTACTGCAGTTCCGGTTAACGCCTCACATGAAAGATTTAAAACAAGCCTGTTTTGTGTACTTGCTTGCAGCTTGAGACACCATTAGGTGGAAGACCGTCCTGTCAATGCACAGCCACTCTGTCTTTGGCGTTCCGAATAAGAACTTCCGTTATACTTTACGCATGGGGGTTCAATCAGATATAGACAACGAATGCGAATAACTTCTGCCACATTGGCACAGCTCATAAAACAAGTTGACATTGACAAGGAATACAAAATACTGGCGGAAGAGGATGTTCACCAACAAGGGGTTGATGCCCCCTGATTCAGACTGGGATGGAATGATACATATTGAGCAATAGGACCATGCAGAACATCCTTCGCCAACCAGTAGTCAGTTGGAAGTAATTGCGCTATCTCTGAAGCAACAAGAAACACTCAAATGTACTCTCATCGGGTGGTCGCGGCCGTTTGTTACTACAATGACAACATTGTACTTGGCAAAATTGAATACATGATGTTATTTTTATTAGTATTGTGTGTGTGACTTCTGGTCCGTGAGTGTAAATTCTATTTTTAGATAGAGCCATAGGTAGGTGTTTACTAGTTTTAAACTCGACCTTGTTAATAAATCTGTTTACAAGCTTGGGGTAATATTCTGACTGGATGGATGAGTATTGCGACATTGGTCAGATGGGTTATATTTCGACAAAGTCAGGTATTGTGAAATAAGTCGCATGGATTAATTACGACATAGGGTCGTAATAGAGCTGTGGAGATGCAAATAAAGACCCAATTTAATAGTTATTCTTATTCATACTTCCTAGTATTGTTCTTGTTTTAATATCGGTTTGCAGATGTATTTCATGATGTGTTTAGATTTAATTTGAAAATAATCGTTTATTTAAATTATTTATTGGAATTACAATGTATTCATTTTATTGTCTGGACCAAACACTATTCTGGGATTATTGTGAATTCATTCAAATGAGTTCTAGACAATGTTTCGTCTCAGTATTTTCTGTGAATTTTGTTTTAGAAAAGAAAATCATTCTGTGGTCTTGTCCATGGAATAACTGATTAGTCGTACATGGAGATTCGTATATTTAATGCAGTCCTACAATTATTGTCTGCAAACTGCAGTGTACAACGACATTGCTTGCAGAAATGAAACTGTAGTCGGCATGAAGAAACTCTTGTTGTAAAATTACCAGTAAAACAAAACCATAGAAACAAACTGCTAAAAGCGGAAGAGGGAAAGAAAGAAAATTCATTCAGATTGTATACTGGACATTTTTGGTACATTAATGTGAAAGCAACATCGCCATTATTCAAAGGTGGAATCCATGATTTTGTAAAAATCAATAAAGGAAGGATTAAGAACTAAAAAGGGAAAGGCATGCTTAATTCAATGAATAAAACTATTGAGAAGGAAGAAATTTGCGCAGAACATCACTTCTCGGCTTTAATGGAGTAAAGGACTTGTAGAAAAATTATTGGCATTGACTTGCACAAACTCTT
Organism: Megalonaias nervosa; assembly: GCA_016617855.1. Classification (NCBI taxonomy): domain Eukaryota; kingdom Metazoa; phylum Mollusca; class Bivalvia; order Unionida; family Unionidae; genus Megalonaias; species Megalonaias nervosa. The sequence goes on along the minus strand of JAECUM010013100.1, from coordinate 33,018 downwards.
TAACATTGACTTGCACAAAAGTTGTAATACTTAGTTGTTGCCACAGCCAAAAGACAACAACAACATCATCGGCATCGCTATGTCACTCATTTTTCTCCGAAATGGCGAAATAAACAAAATCGGTAAAATCAGAGCAGAAGACAAAACAAACTAGAGTTTCGGATTTATTACGTTTCCATTCCTTCTCCACCAATCCATAGCTTAGCAATTTAGAAACTGTCAAAATGATTAACAGTGATATTCTTTGGGCCTAATTTATTTCCAGCCTGATGAATGAAGTAAAATGCAAGCCATAATGAATGAACTGTATAACAAGATTGAAACAGTTTGTTAAAGACTGGATGCTCGTATGATTTTGATTGACTTACATACACACTCAGTTCTCCAAAGTTGCGCTTGACCTAATTTTAACACTAAAATATATAATGATACAGTTTATCAAGTTTGAAACAAAAAGTTGATAAGTGTCATACTTTCTTCATTCCGAGACTCCTTCCTTTGGTTGGATAAGAAGTTTGGAGAGAAATTCAATCTTTGCGCATGCGCGGTCTCGGTCACAATCTCCGATTACGATACGGAAAGGGTGAGTGGTTGCAGTTCAGGGCCAATGGTTACCATAAAAACCACATAGCATCATATGATTAGCACAGAGTGCGAAATGAAAATTGTCATAAACTGAAATAAACTCTAAGTAAAATACACGAAATAGAATTGCATTGAATAAAACTTTGAAAAGACTTTAACTTATGCAATTATACATGGGGGAAATACGTGATCATAAAATAAATCTATAAGCGGAATCATATTCGATTATTGCTATCATAGAATAATGCAAGGCGTTCATATTGCTTGTTGTGACAAGAAAGTAAATGCTCAACCACGAAAACTATGAACAAACTTTGCGTTGTAAATATTGTACAAGCATATTCATTCGGCTGCTAATGAGAGAGAGAGAGAGAGAGAGAGAGAGAGAGAGAGAGAACACCACATTACCTGTTATAGCCCTCGTAATTTCACAACTCAGAAATTATTGTCTACCAGTGTGTTTACATCCAAACGCGCTTGTAACTTGTTTACGTTCAAACCCGCTTTTAACTTAGATGTTGTCATTCCACTTTTAATTATACCTTTGGGCAATGACCTGGATCGGGGGTTATTATGTCTGTCCTAAAGCGAGAATTCTTCTATGGAATGCATGCCCTTTAAAAGACGAAGCGCCTCGGTATCCTGAATTATCGTCCGGTAAAAGAGGCACAACCTTATCGATTGATTATATCCCCACCTGTATTAGAAGTGTGTTAATTAACTCTTCTCTTATTTAAATCACATATATGGTACAAAATGACGATGAATGAATTATGACAGAAGAAGGATTGTTGTTTTTACTGTTTATATGATTATTTTACTATTGCCTTCGAACGGAACAAAAACAAAAAGGCGATTGTTCGGAGAATTCACCTGCGTTCATTCTCATTTTCATTTTCGCAGAACGAATACCGAATACCGAACTTCAAGTTTGAACTCAGAATGCCTTTAGTCACATCATATGAGGATGGGGTAAACTTAGCTTATCCAAAATATTATCATCAACACTAATGGGCCATTTGTTTTCATACAATCATGTATGATTGTATGAAAAGACGATAAGGTATTGTGCAAATGTTCAAATGTAACTTATGATTCCAATCCGGAGTTTCGCATTTTTACGCAGAGTCAAAAAAATTAAAGAGAATGTTTTCCCCTGATTTTCTTACTCATCATCCTTGTCATAAATAAGTATGTATATTCTGAACGAAGTTGAAAGAGCGTACTACGAGTTTTTGTTTATTTTGAAATTTGAATGATAGGTTTGATTTTGGGTTTAAGAGTGCATAGCTAGGTCTTACTGCTGATGTGCATCTCATAGATGGTTGCAATGTTTACACTTCTTGAATTCTAGAATTTAACAATATAAAAAGAGTAGATAACTTGTTTTTTAACATATTTTCTATTGTTGATATTTTCTTTTAATTTCGTAATTACACTTTCATAAAACAGTAATGTCTACACTGTAAAAATGAGTGCTCTTTGTGCTATTCCCCCAGCACAATGAATCATTGTGGATAACTGTCAGCATCAAAGCAGCACGGAGTTCTTCATCTTTCCAAGCTCCATTTTCACCCATGGCCGCCTGCGATAACTTTTCATCGTTTCAAGTGGATATGCATGAACCTGCGGAACCAATCGTTGCGAACCCGAGTATAATGTTGTAGAAAAGTTGATCGAACGTGACCTTTCATGCTACTTGACTGAGTCAATCAGTTTTTCTCCCAAAGACAGTCACTTACCAATCCATAACAAGAGCACTTAAGTTGATGTGCAAGATCTTGATGTATTGGTGACGTATTTTTGTTTATGCATGTTCACGAGAAACGATGAGTTTTCCCAAGATTGATCAAAACTGTCATTCTCAATACGTACCAAACATAGAAATGTGCCATGGCCACTTTCAGCGCTCCTCCATTACCTACTTAGCACAACGGACATGGCGTTGTATGTCCGATCGAAACGTGATGTGTTTTAGGGTTCCATATACACATTCGTCTTCTGATTGTGAGACATATGATGTGTGACAACTGCAATTCGATAACGCTAATTTTTTAAGACTACAAGAGATAAAGAATATTGATGATATTTTTTAATATGTCGTATTTCGTGATCACAGTGCTAGATCTGAAATAGCGATGTTCCAGTTTTGTGTTCCCGACAAGTCATATAGTTAAACTACACAGGTAACGACATGTAAAAGGTCAAATATTGTAGTGTGCTGTATAAATAGAGGATCTCAAATGGGTAATGATTTAATACTGAATTTATGAAACGAGTTGAATAATGTCCCGCTTTTGCAAGCCTTGGCTCGCAAAAGCTGGACATCATTCAAATGGGTTTCATAAATTTTATATTAAATCATTACCCATTTGAGATTCTTTTTATCACATAGATTTTATTTCAGTGGAAATTATTTAGATAGAAAGAAGAATGAATAACTTCGTTCATTCTGACGGATGGTGCACCTTTCATTTGTGCATAAAATATAGTCCCAAACAAAGTTGAACTAGTAAAAGTAGATTGTACTTATTTACAAACTATAAATCAAATAACAAGTGTCCATCCGAAAAAACAGTACAGTTTATAACGACAAAATCATTTTTCAAAAGAACACGATCAATGTGTGTGATGTCACATTGCTTGATACGGTACACAGTAAGCCTGGAGTACATGTTTAAAATGTCACTTGCACAGCTAAACATTACATTGTTGCTATTTCCATCTGAAATATGATTACTGGATGCAGAAATTCCCATACTTACCGTAATCCATTTGTGGCCGGATATTTGCAGCATTTGATTTGGAACAGTAGACTGTACAAAAGACCTAAAAACAAATTTCTTTTTTAATCGGATTTGCATCATATATTTACCGCGGAAATATGCTGTGGTTGGATAAAGTTCTGTCAGTTGGGAAACCGGTTTATGACCACATTCTTCTGTGAACAGAGGTGAGTTTATTTACTTCTGTAAGTTAACATTTAAACCACTTTTGTATATATGGTGGATTCTATGTTACAGGTATATCGCCCCTCCACCCTCTCCCCACACACACCGCTATCACATGAGCAATACCCTTAGTTTTACTTCTTGTTGTCGTTCTTGTTTTGGAGTTTACGACAGTTTTCTTATGATTATATTGTTATACATGACATAACAAACCCCTGTGGGGGTAGATTGTCCATATTCAAACAGCCGAGATGATTTTTCCTCAGTTTCCTGTCGCGAGTCGAGTTGAAAAATGGCCACCAAAATGTTCATTGATGACAAAACATTCCAGAAGGCGAGTTTTAAAACGTTTTTCCACGATCGCAGCCAATCAGTAAAGAGAATACTGCACAAAGATTAATGGGCTTATTCGGATCAATCAGAATCATACACAGTGATATGGTAATTATAATATCGAAAATATTACACCTCACACACTGTAGGCAAAGTGTACCGACTATGTGATAATAAAGTAAAACATATTTTTTTCGAGACTCAATCTCTTTACAATACTAAAGAAGTAAAGGCGATTCTTCTTCTTTAAACAAAAGATAAAGAAACTCTTGTTATGCGTGATATTCTCTAGTCATGTTTTTTTTTTTTTTTTTCTGCGATATCTTGATGAAAAGTTACCCTACCCCAACATGTGATAAAAATACCCTTTAAGAAGTGAAGACATTCTCTGTCGTTATGAATTTGTTCCGGCGTTTTAGGGAAAAATAGTGCCCGCCGCCCCCAAGCAATAATATCTGTTTTCCTTGTTTTTAGTTACCAACTGTGGGATAAACGCGTAAAATAACCTGAGATTATCAGAGAAATATAAATACCAGACGAATTCGTCAGGAATTGTTTAAAGTACATTCAATTAAACCAATTTAGTAACGATGCACTAAAACGTCACGTTTTGTATTCATCAGTCTTAGTTTTCTGTAATATATATATATATATATATATATATATATATATATATATATATATATATATATAACATATATATATATATATATATTGATCACACTTAGGTACAAAATATCGAAAACTTTACGGAGGCTGTTTGAAGTTGTCCGTTGTCAAGTGTAATAGAGATTTAATGAGAATTTAAGACCGTCTGACCAGTTCTGGTTTACAGGCCTGTAACCGCTTCTAGTTCGTCATAACTTTTTTCATTGGATTTTTCATGCATTTATGCACCCGTGATTGTAATCCGCGTGTAGAAGGCAAAGTCGCATCATCCTCAGCATTTTGCTTGCATATTAACCATAGGTTAATGGAGGTTGTAGTGTTGTGAGCTCGCAGACAAATTAATATACACCGGCAACCGAAGCTTTACTTGAGTTTTACTGACTGCATATCGGTTACGGTCGCAAGCGCCCCGGTTTTCGCGTTTGTGCGCAGAATCGTAGGTGGTTTTCCATCTGAACCAATACCATTTCGAACTCCGCCATGGTAGTCGCCTTATCTTCGAGGACCACCTAGTACAACTGTCTATCGCATTGTGACTACTCAACCGTAATATAAGTATTTTTCCGATGCCCCCATCCACACCAGTTGCTACTGATATGGCTCTGACAACAATTCCGAGTGGTGTGCCTATGATTGTTGCTGTTGTCTCAAATCCCGCCACATCAAGGCCAACGGTTGTTGCCACGCCTAGTCCACAAACATCATCCATGACAACACACCTCTCAGCTTTTGTTTTTATATGCTTTAATTGCAGCTTGTCAGTGACAATGCAAAATCAACACGTGCTTCCTATGTTGGCCTTGAGATAGCTTTGCTTCCCGCTAGTGCATATAGTTCTTCAATAACATGATGTCACATATAGATTTGTAAAAGCAGCATTTAATAAAACAGAGGTAGTTTTTCGTCCAGCGCTGGCACGTACGACTATAAATACATTAGACGTCGAGGCGTTACCACCTATGCGATCCAATACGCTTCAGGTCCAATTGTCGAATTCAGCTTAACAAACAATTCCGCCTTTACACATACGGATAATCATCAATGCAGTTCATCTCGCAAAAACGACACATGACTGATTTTGTCATCGCGAGTAAATCAAAACTGGTCAATGAACGCGCTTTTATACCTGTCAACGGTGAGGCTATAACCAAAAGACCTTTGATTAGAGTATTTCGCAAGTCTTTCCGCCCTTTCAGAGTCATCCCGAGTACACAAACAGTAAATTTAGCCCTTCGTTTAATTCGACAAGGTAGCGAAAATATTTGCTGAATCGATCGTTGTTGAAACCGTCTTTCAGTGGAGCGAGAGCAGTGTATCCACCCAGGACAGAAAATATCCTGCCGTCCAAAAATGCACTTTAAGATTATGAGCAAGTTTATGGCACTAGATCAGTACACTTTGCGAGCTTTCTCTTGGGCTGATCGTTGAAAACAGTTGCAATCGTTTCTTCGACAATATGCTCAGCATTAAATTTATAAGCAACAGGAATTGTCAATTCTATAGCTGGTAAATAGAGAATTGGTTGGTGATGGATTTTTGTATTCGTAACAACAAGGATCACTTTTGTCTAATTGTTCTCGAAATTTGGGGGTGGGTGGTTGTAAATCGAAAATGAGTGTGTTTGACCTTTGTTGATACTGAGGGCTTGAGAAGTTTGAATGATTTCTACTAAAATACTTCTCCGTGGGCTTCATGATCCAATTCTATGACCTGAAGTAATTTGACCGTGAAACAACATATGATATTGCTGGGAAACGTACCCATAGAACTGTCACTCGGTAAGGTTAAATAAAATTGGTCTTTAATAGTTCGAAGATTCTGTTTTCCGAGGAATCACTAGCCGTCAAAGGAGAATAATTTTCCGTTTAGTCCATAAGATTTATTGCCGTAGCTGGAAGAGCTGTTGTGGTGACTGGCATTAGCTGCAGTGCTACCGTTGTTATTACTGTCAGTAACATATGTCAAGGGAGAACAGGGAAGAAGATAACTAATACAACTGCTGAGTAAAAGTGTCCACAATCATTTGTCTCCTTCTTACAAACTCAAATTTGCAATCGCTGCTCCAGTGATACTATACACCACAAAGATTTGGCAGAAAAAAACTAGACGAATTGATGTTTTAGGGAGATTTTCTCCAAGCCGCAAACACAGAGGCTGCTTTGTAGTCCTTAAAGAGAGGAACTCTGAAAAGGAGAGATGGCTGCTGTTTTTTAACAGCATAATGGTCACTTCATTTTATAGCCGATGATCTATGAAGCGGAACATCCAAGAATCAAAACTTGAAGGATGTCCTTTTCAACGTAGTTTCACTTCTTTGCCACCTTCACGTGTTCTTCGATCAAGAATGCTTTCGTTATCAGACACCTCGTCTTTTTTGGCAACTCGTTGTAACTCATGCAAGTAAAACGTTCTTTAGAACACTTTTCCGTTCATGTCTTCCAATTTATAGACAGCACCCAGTTACGTAAATGACCATAGTTAAAAGCTCATTTGGTTTTTTTTAATGTGAACCGAATCTCCGGTCTTTAACACTTCTTTCTTTCGGTGGTAGGTGATGTACTAAACAATCGATCAAACACCACCACTTCTTTTTCAGGGGTCACTTCTTTGGGTGCACATCCAATGCTTTCATGACACGATTGATCGTAAGCTTTGACAAGATTTTGTTCAGTATTTTGAGTGGTGACAAAATGAATGTCTTTAATAACTCTTTTTCAAAACTTGGTTTAGAACTTCGGTGATTTTGTTTGTTTGCCACGGCAAAGGGTGACAACCACTTTGTTTCTAAAAAAAGGGTTTTAAAGCTCGCTCTGACTATACATTTTTTTTAAGTCAAAAGAGCTACCGAAGCTGATATTAAAAACATAACAATGACACAAAATAAATATTTGTAACCATGATTGTACGCTGTCAAATGAACGACATCCTCTAGATCTGAACGCCATTGATGATGGATGCCAATAACTTTGGTTTGACCTCTGGAAAAGTTTGTTGAATGTGTTTTCCAAATAGATGTGACTTTGGAACTTTACCTGAGACTGATAAAATTACCATAGCATCCATGAATTGTCAGGGTTTAGGTGACAAATCCAAGAGGAGAGATGTCTTATATTTTTTAAACAAAAACAGTTTTCAATTTATTTTCGACAAGATACACATTTCTTACAAAAAAAGAAGAGTATTATGTACTTAGGCAGTGTGGATATGAATGCTTTTTGTAGCAACATTTCAAGTCAATCTAGAGGAGTAGCAGTTCTTTTCAACAACAAATTCAAATTTAAAATAAAGCAAATACGAAAAGACACCGAGGGAAATAAGATCATTATAGATATGCAAATAGAACATAAGAACATAACGTTATCAAAAATGTATGGTCCAAATAAAGACTCTCCTAATTCTTATCAACAGTTGTAAACTGGCTTAAATGACTATCGTGTTAACTTGATAAAGATAGGATGGGGATCTTAATTTAGTTATTAATCAACAACATGATACATATATTTATGTCAGATTGAACAAACTAAGATCAAGAGAGAAACTTATAGAAATCACAAATGAATTTTGGCTCACTGATATCTGGAGAGAAATTCATGGGAAAAAGAGAAAACATACACTTGGAGGGGTAGAAACAAAAGAGCAAGGGTTGATATTTTTCTTATTTCTAAGAGCTTGCTTATGTATATTGAAGTAGCGGATATTGTTACAGGGTATATAATGCACCATCCTCTCTTAACATTATTGTATAAAATTGGGAACTTCAAGAAGGGAAAATCATTTTGGAAGTTCAATAACTCATTACTTAAAGACAAGACTTATATTGAAATTATCAAAAAGATAATTGAAAATATTAAATTACAATATTTGTCTGATATTTATGTCCAATATAATGTCAGAGATATTCCAAATGATGAAATACAATTTAAGATAAATGACCAATTATTTTTTGAAGTTTTTTAATGGAGACGAGAGCAAAAACAACATCTTATTCTTCTTTCAAGAAAAGTGCAAGGAGAGACTAGAGAGAAAGATCTTATTCAAGACATTAATAATTTGTCAGATGATAAGAAAAAAATTAATACTAATTTGATAGGTGAAAAACAGAATGAATTACAAGAATTTCGTTAGGAAAAACTTAAGGGTCATATGATTAGGTCTAATCTTAGATGGATTGAAGAGGGTGAGTAAATGACGAAATATTTTTGCAACTTAGAAAACCGATACTATTTCAGGAAATATATGAAAATTATCATAAAAAATTGACAACGTTATCAGTACCAAACAAAAATAAATACTTTAAGAGACACAATCCTACTATGAAAGTCTATAGACCTCAAGAGATGTAGAAAACATAGATCTCAACTTAATACTTGAAGACTCTGATATTCCAAAATTAATTGCAAAACAGAGCCAAGAATTAGAGGGCAAGATTTCTTCTCGGAAGCTTTAGCTCCCCTAAAAACAGGAAAAATTGTACGAGTCCAGATTCTGATGGGTTTTCTGTTGAGTTTTTTTTTTAAAGTTCTTTTGGACTGATTGAGGATATTGTCTAGTTAGGTCAATTAACTTTGGTTATGAGATAAATAGTCTCTCAGCAACTCAGAAGGCAGGCTTTATAACTTGTATTCCTAAAGGTGATAAAGATAAAAATTATTTAAAACAATGGAGACCAATATCTCTTCTTAATGCCATCTATAAAGTGGCATCAGCATGTATTGCAAATAGAATTTATAAATATTTCCGTATTTAATGAATGAAGATCAAACTGGTTTTATGACTGGTAGATCGATTTGTGAAAATATGTATACTGTATACTACAGATTGACTTCGTAAAAACTTTTGATTCTTTGGAATTGGAATTTTTATTTAAAGTACTACATTTTTTCACCTACAGTAATTCAATTATAAAATAGGTTAAGACATTTTACCAGGAGATACGATCGTTTGTAACTGTTCCCCTTTCACCTTATTTATTTTTACTCTGTGCAGAGATACTGTCATTAATGATTAAAAAGAACGAACATATAAATGGCATCAGTATAGATGTAAATGAGTTTGTAATATCTCAGTATGCAGATGATACAACATTGTTTTTGGGTGGATGTGAAAAGGCTCTTAAAACTACAATGCACACATTAAAATTATATACAAAGACCTCCGACTTAATGTAAATATGGAGAAAACAAGAATAATATGGATTGGAAGCATGAAAAACAGCAACAGCCGTTTGTGTATAGAGTATAATTTGTGCTGGATAGATGATAGTTTCACAGTATTAGGCATTATCTTCTATACAGATTTAAGTCAGATGATAAATTTCAATTATGATAGTACATTAAATGACATCAAAATACTACTGACTCAGTGGTCAAAGAGAATTCTTACCCTCTATGGGAAAATTATTTTGATAAAATCACTTGCTTTATCAAAATTAAATGACATATTAATGAGTTTAATAAGTTTACAAAATCCTCCAGAATGGTTCATTAAAAAATTAAATAGTTTAATCTAACAAGTATTTGTGGAAAGGATCAGTTGACACGATGAAAAGAAAAGTAATAAATAAAAGTTATGAAGAATGATAGACTAAAACAGTTTCGTTTGTTCTCTCAAAATATACTTGTCAGAAGAATTCTTACCAAAAGTACAAACTGGAGTGAACTAATACTTCATTGCTTTAGTTTTTTGAAGGATTTTAACAAGTTAGGTATCAATTATATATAAAGGGACATAGAAGATGTCGAAAATATATTTGGGAAGGATGTTTTTATTTCTAATAAAATATACTCTAAAATGTTTATTCCAAAGACTTTTTAGATTTTCTTACCGAAGCCCTAATGTATAATGAAAGTATTAAGGTCGTAGGGTCTTAATCGTTTTAGTAAAAATGTTTGGAAAAAAGGTATATTATTTATAAACGATGTCGTCCAGAGTAATGGACAAGTCCTTTCATGGCAAAAAGTGAATGAATTATATAATGTTGAAACTAACTTTCTACAATATGGAGAGGTCCTTAATTACGTGAAATCATATATGAATATATTATCTATCGAATCTTAACCAGAAATTTGGAAAAACCTCTGATTGCAAAAAGACCTTACTTCTCCTTGACACCAAGAAATGTTGCAGAAATGTTTATAGTATCTTGGTAAAAGACATAGAAATATTAGAAACTAAAGCACTAATTAAATGGAAAACGCAAATTATTCTACCAAACCAGTTTGATTGGATAATGCATTTTGCTTTAACATACAAAATTAGAGAAGATTCTAATCTAATTTAGTTTCAGTATAAATTACTGCATAGAGTTCTTAACAACAAACACTTTTTCTAGAAACAATAGGAATATCAAATAATAATAAATGTTCTTTTGTGTGGATTCACCTGAAACATTAATTCGCCTTTTTTGGGACTGTGCAATTGTATAAAGTTTTGGAATGATTTAAACCAGTGGATTAGAAATAACTTTTCACTCACAGGAATAATTGTTGGTATGTTAGAAACAGGCAAAGTAATTAATTTTATATCGCTATGTCCAAACGATACATATATAACATGTGCCATGAAAGAAAACCTCCATTCCTACCTTTGTTAAAACAAATTTTAACCGATACTACATTTGTGAGATGAAATTACTCAAAAGAAACAATAAATTGGAATGCTTTGAATTGAATGGCATACATTTATTGATTTAGTCGTAGAGTAATTTTCTGTCTATTGCTTGAAATGCTTTAGATTTATTTACGAAAATCAGTTGATGCACCCATAATCTAGAATTATCTCTTGATTATATTTTTCTCCATATCAGCAGAAACTAGTTTAATAAGATTTATATGTGTACCTATTATATACTTATACTCTTACAATACTCTTGTTTCTTAATCTCTTCTTTATTACGACAATCCTCTTCTCTTCCTGCACCTTTCCCCGTTTTAATAGCTCAAAATATAGCTGTTTGAAGCCTTTATACAGAAGATACGATATACATAGAAAAAGGAATTGGAATTGTAAGGTGGTCAGTTGGATGACTCCCCGACCCATGGCTACCTATGTACGGGGAATATTTTTTTTTTTTAAAAAAAGACAACCCGCCTGTGACAATTGTCATGGTCGGGGTGGGGTGCTCCCAATGTTTTATTTAAACTATTACAGAAGTCCCACATAGGCTCTATTTTGTTGGAAGTTAAAGTTAGTGAAAGATAGATGTAAAGCTCCGAGCTCCCAGTCAGCAAAGCCGACGGTTAGACGGTTAAATATACAAAAAGGTTGAGAGTCGATGAATAACAATTTAATAACAATTCAATAATCAAATGACTCAAATTTCCAATTACACTCCTTCCGCTCGATCCTTTAATAAGCCTATTACATCACTTGATTAGCAGTGTGCGATTGATTTCCACCTGTCCTTGTATTTCTACTCATCTGGTGTATCCTTTCTCTCTCTTATTTCTCCCAACTCCTTAACCTCTTCCTCCTCGAAATTTCTCCAAATTCCTCCTCCTCCTCGACTTTCTCTAGACACATTCTCCTCCTCCACTTCCTCTAGACACCTTCTCCTCCTCCTCCACTTTCTGTATCACGACTACTCTTCTGTCGACTTCGAGTTTCTCGGCTACAGCCTCAATTCCGTCTCCAATTCTTGAAGACTCGGGACCCAATGGAACCGGACGTTCTCTGTCCCCTAAAAAGCTTCCTGTGAAAACACAAGGACGGTACAGTCTTTTTCCTTAGCCCTCTCATCTCACACTACACATAGCCTATCATCAGATCACGGCTATTAAATTTCTTCGGTCACGCATTCGTTCACCTCGAGATACCCATACGTTCTTGTATGGTAAAACAAACATCATAATACAGCACAGCATCAATTACTTCTTATACATACATCAATAAATTCTGTCACATCAGAACATATTCCTAATACCGTTATACTAAATAATATCACAATAATCAGACGCATTTCTTTAACTTACAACTCATACAAAGTACGCAAATATTCAAATATCCGTTCTCTGATACATTCATACGTCTATTCTAACTAATCTTACATACTTCAACCATTCCAAATTCACAATTCAAGCGTGTGTAAATTCTAGCATAACACATTAATAAATGCACTGCTTTACTACGAAGTACCCTAATAGCGAATTACAAAATTAATTCCGACCACAAGCTAACAATCTACATAATTCCGCCTCGCATCTAATAATTCTCTACGTAAGCTCAAGCCCATTTCTCAATACTCATGTAAATGAAACACTACAAAGGTAATACTACATACTAAACGATCCTAGTAATTAAGTATACATACTACAAATAATTATAATTATGATGTCGTGATATTCGGCAAAAATCGAGCAAATAACTTACCGATCTTTTCGAAGCTTTGTCTTTCCTTAGAATCTACCTCTAAGTTTTGCCGCCAAATTGCGAGTGGCTTCTTCTCTCGGAGTAAACCCTATTGATCTGCAATCCTTCCAGGCGAATACTAAATTTTCTCTTACGAGTTCTGAAAGTATCATTCGGGTCGGAATTGTAATCACACCCTCTATCTCCATTCCGATTGGATATCGCTGTGAACCGATTCAATCAAACTTAGAGGACAATGTCCCTCTCGCTGTCTGTCAACGTGGGGCGGATAAGAATAGCCCCGTTCACCACGTAGACTTCCTATTGATCTTTGGACTACCTTTAACACATACGTGTGATAACTGCAAGCCTTTGTTAAGTCGTGCGATCTATCGCATTTGCCGATTCAAGTTTTCGGTCTACGGCTGGTCAGATAAGAGTTCAACTCTAGCTCCGCGGCAATCTTTAGACATCAAACACATGGCCGCAGTAGTATTCCCAAGACAGGCAGATTATAGCTTATACATGACTTCATAGCTGGGGCTTAGCAAACGTGACACCCCCCACCCCAACCTTTTCTAAAGGTCAACTAACGATTTGGTGGGTTTGTAAACGACAAATTCTGTGTGGATCCAAAGCTTTCATGTGAAAGTCTTGAACGATGTCAATATAGAGGACTCGATCTCCTAAAATGTGGGACCCCGAGTGGCCGAGTGGTCTAAAGCGCTCACCGTCACGGATCACTGCCATCTCACCTCTGTCTGCCTGGGTTCGAGTCTCGGATTCGGCCAATGTGGGTATGTGAGAAAGTTTGCCAATAGCTTCTCGTGGGTCGGTGGTTCTTTCCGGGGTTTTCCCGGGTTCTTCCTCCACCATTTATACTGGCCGCCATGTATGGCCTATCTTGTGCTGAAAATGGCGTTAAGCCTTACAACAACAACAACAACAACAACAACAACAACAACAATTTCCTAAAATTTACAAGTCATCATACAATTGAAAACGCCCATAGGCTGCTAAATATTCTGCGTGGATGGCATTTCCAAAGTCATCGGATGTGGAGGTGAGGTGAAATTGTTTCACATCTTCGTAATTTAGCAAGATCAAATCTTCACAGGTGATTTCCGAATGTTTTGTTGGTCTTCCTTTGTCGTTCATGAGCTGAAAATAGTGACTGCCAAGTATTCCACTTTTTCGTAATGTTGGGCATTGAGCCAATTTTTGCCACACCCAATTTAACATGACTTTGGGAAACAATCATATTCCTTCGTTCCTTTCCCGATGTGAAAAATTGATGCATTCTAAGGATCGGTATTGTGCTTTGAATTTCTCTTTGTATTCCTGAATCTGACACGAACATGAATAGCAGCTAGTTTCTTGTTTCAATGCTATAAATTCGTTGACAAAGCTGGCAATATTCCTTTATTATAGTCATCGTCCTTTCGGTATTGTTATGTGGTAGGAATGTATCACATTTAATATACTTTCAACCGTTGAAATCCACGATCCTAAGCGTGAAACAATTCAACAATCACTCACGTTAACGTCAAAGCGTTCTCTTCATCATAGTGGCAACAAGGCTGGTACTGTTTACATGTTTCCGCACACGTACGGCATAAAGGAAACATCAGTTTCCCTTGGCAATGATGTGGTAACACAGGATGGTACAAGTTCGTTGGGTATGACACTTTGCAATTGATCAAACCTTCGTATTGAATAAATGTGTTCCACGTCAATGTGTTATGTCAACATTTAAGGGTAACAGGTAGGAAATCGAGAATATTTACGCACTCAAGGATACAAGGAACACACACTAATGTATTCGATTTGTTTTTACATGAAATTTGTCCACGTCGTACGGCAAGCCTATTGCAATTGTTCGTCTTCCAAACATATTGTACTTTGAGAAAGGACATTTCAAGCTTCGTTGAGAAAAACATGTGGGGCGTCCGTGAAATAAACCTCCTTGAATTCTGACACAGTCTGGGGTTTTCTAGATCCCAGACATCCACATAAAGACTTCCAATTTTCTTTTCATGTAGATCAATTTGGCTCCGTAAACGGTGACTGTGGGACATTCGGTACCTTGTTTTGAATAATATTTCAAAGAAAATCACCCATCGAATCATGAGAAATTGTGAGCCATCACTGTATCATATCGATGGCAGTCCCCGTAACACAGTATTTCCTCTTCCTTCGAAGCATCGTTGGTAGGGTCCAACATCCATTTGGCAAAATCGGGAGGAGTACGAGAGTAGTACAGATGGGACCGTGAAGTAATAGAAATCCAAAAGCACACTTGTGAATGCCAGCCTTTTGGGAACATTCAAAATAAACATAAAATAAAATCAACTTGCTTCTTTTTGTTCTTGTTCTGATATTCTGTTGAAGTCTTCCTCGAGTTCATTCTCATATTTTCTGATGTAGCATCGATACTCGAATTAGTCTCAAAACAGTTTTTCCTTCCTGGCAAACTTGTGCCTCTGAATTATTGGTTCTTAAAAATGACCACAAGTGGTTCACAATCTCAATAATTCGCAAACACTTTTTCGTTATTGAACTTGCTTCATGGGATGTTGCTTGTAACAAGTGGAACTGACAAATGTTCGCTTGCAAGAAGAGCAATGAATTCGTTCTTTTCCTTCAGGAATGCATGGCTTGGAAGCAAAAACACCAACGACATCTCTCTCCACAATGAATGTTTTGGGCACTGCAAAATCGCTGGTCACATATCTCACAATAATAAGTGTACCCAAGAAATCTATAGATACTGGTAATTGGATCGAAATGCTCTTGATCATAATACACTTGAATGTATTTTCCGTCTGCAAAATCTGGTCCTTGAAACACGACAGCTCTACAAACAAACTGAGGGTATACTATTAAGGTATAACGAGGGACCAAGACGTCTTGAAGTTTTGCATTCCAGGAATGCCACACACCGTCTCTTTGGAAATGCCTGCTTGCTGTAAAAGGAGTTCTGCATTTATTCATTGTTTTCTCTGTTCGGTTGTGGAATGGTCTTCCATGATCATTCCCATTCTGTAGTATCATTCTTCTCAGCATACATTCTACCCATAAGATGGTCCGGTCTAAGCACATCCTTTATTCCTTATTCTTGTGAATTGTCAATTTTAATTTTGAACGATACTGTGTTTGGTAGTGCGAATTTCATCCACCAAATACACTTATCTGCGTCCGCTATCTAGTCAGAGAATCATTCGATCATGTACTTCCAATAAGAGTACTGACTATTACGGTCGAAATAAAAGTCAAGATACTTGATATGTCTGTCTAGAAAAGGACATTGGCCTCAGAATATTCACAGCGTCAAGGAAAAAGAAAGGCAGGAAAAAAGAGAAACAATATATTATACCTGATATCATTGACAGGAAAAAGAACATTGGTCTTAAGAGTGTCCTAGGAAAAAAGAAAACAAATAGGAGGAGGAACGTTCTTGAGAAACAGAAGAAGAACCTATACCCGTCAAGAAATGCAAGAAGGCAAGACAGCTAGAAGAAAGTGAAGAGGAAGAACCCATACCAGTGAAGAAATTCTTAAGGAAGAGGCAGACAGTATCAAATTATGACTTCCGGTTCGTAAGGGGTGTTCCGGTTGCAAGTTCGAGGTCAATACTACGGATCATATTTATTTATTTTGCAGAAATAACTGAGAGATCTCGAATGCTTTCACTACTAAACCTCGTGGAGGTTTTGAATTTCCGGAATGGCCCGACCATGTTCCGATTGGTTAAAATATGGCAGCCTCCATACAATGATAGGTGACATTGAAAGATGACAACAAATAGCACTAAGTTAAAAGAAATAGCACGCGAAGCTATTGATAAATCTTTAACAGATTTGCATAAATTAAGCCAAGATATATGGAGTAACCCTGAGCTTGCATTCAAAGAGTATTTTGCACACGAAAGGCTTGCAACCTTTCTCGAAACGTTGAACTTCACGGTTCAACGGAAATTTAAATTGGAGACGGCTTTTAAAGCTTGCTATGGGAAGGAATCATCGCCTGGCCCTCACGTCGCCGTGCTCTGTGAATATGACGCTCTGCCGGGCATTGGTCATGCTTGTGGGCACAATTTGATCGCAGAGGTGGGCGTTGGTGCTGCCCTAGGCATTCAGGCTGCAATGAAGGCCGCCGATCAGCCAATGGGAAAGGTATATTTTATGTGTGAAGCTACTTTACTCGGGCCTTCCAGTAGATTTAAAGTTGGAGGGTGAGTTGCCAAAATAGGCGAAGGTTTGGGGGACCTTTCACAGTGGGGATATATATATTTTTTTTCTAAAGTAGCCAGGAGTGAAGTAAAAGTAGCCAGGTAAATCACTAGTCCTACAACATAAGACACATCATCCCGATATTTTTCTTCTGGGTGGGTGGTGGGTCTTACTGTCTAACTAACAGCTCTGTGTAGCGTGTTTTGATGTCGACTAACAGTGGAACGAAAGTAAAATTTTTAGGAATATCACACACAACTGGCAACCAATAACGACTCTTTTCTACAAAGTAAAGTTATAATGTTTTTGTCAGACTTTACTTACCCTGATGTCTTTTCTCTAATAAATTCAAATTCTCACAAAAGAAATGGACCTGTTTTCAAGTCTCGTTGGCCTTAATTTCAGTTGGCTGGAAAGCGATGAAAGCCAGGAATGCCGAAATTGGGTTAGGTTGAAATATTATTCTTTAACGAAATGAATAAAAAATATATGATGCCTATTGGAACTATAAGCAATGTTTCGTTTCGTTCAAGAAACAAATCCCCCACATGAACCTACTTGAACATACTTTGGCATACCTCAACTACCGTCGCATTGCAACAAATTCAGATGTATATCAACGTAACATGAAATGCTTCCATTTGCTAGTGTCATATTTTGATTCCACCAGGATAAAGACAGCACAGTAAGTATATTAATTACACATAAATTAGTGGAAGAGTGTCGATATAGGCTGCCAAATGTGTGAGATATTCCTGAAACTTTGACTACTCGTTCCGATGTCAGCTGACATCGGAACAGGCTATGCAAGGCCATTATTTGGGTAGTAAGACATAGCACTTAAACAAAAACAACATGTGCTGTGTCTTACATTGTAGGACTAGGTAAATCACCTGCCTTCTAGCTGAAAAGGAAAGCCCAGTTTACTGTAATGCCAAGTGCCATTTCTGGCTGCATACCAGTTATTGCCATAATGCAAATATCTCACTAACAAATGCAAACTATTATTATGCACGTCTTTAAATGAGCATTTTGTGAGATAATTCTTTGGGTATGCATAAGAAGTAAATATTCACAATAATTGGTTTCTGTATGATTAACTTGTCATGTTCTTGATAGGTCATCACAGTATAAAACTGACTGAGCCCCCATCTAGATTATGATAAGTTACTCATACAGAAATGGTATAACATGGATACTGTTACCTGTTTATCATCTCACATTATGATATCAGTGGAAGTAAACATCTCTAATTGATTTTATTCCACCTTCACATCTGTATGGATAAACTGATGTCTCTTAGTTTCAATATTCATTTAAATTCAACATTTGAATGAAAGATGAAAAATGAAAATTTGCATTTGATTTAATCTGCATAAATATAAATTATTGTGTATTAACAAACTGTTTTCAAAAAAAAAATACAAGTGTTCCATTGAGCCTAAAGTCACTCCTGTATCCATGTCTTGAGGTATCACCACAGTATTCTGACCCCAAATCTTAATTTTCATTCCTGAACCCTCAGAGTTCAGAGAGCATGCTTCATGCAGATGCAAGGTTTTTTTTGGGTGGGGTCACGACCAGTAGAAAATCTTCCATTTTTTGGCAAAAAGCCACAACCATGTCAGTTAATGATGACAAAAACAAGGCAGAGAAACAACTTTAACACCTCGATAAACTTTATTTTTGTATCAGATGGCCAGGCAAGTAATTATATAGTGTATCATATGGCCAGGCAAGTAATTGTATAGTGTATCATATGGCCAGGCAAGTATAGTGTGTCATATGGCCAGGCAAGCAATTATATAGTACTTAATCACCAAGTGTAATCACTCTGCCAAGTAGTCTTGTCATCTTAAGCCAATAAAGTGAGAAAAATTGCTGGCTTTGCTTTGACATTACCAGGCTATTAGTGGGTCTGATGAGTGAAAACAATGGGGCACTTGTCCACAGTGTATTACGCTGATGAGCATGGTCAGTCAATCAACCAATTTCATTGCCCGATTAGACTACAGGTAAAATAAAAACCTTTTATGTCTATGTGGGAGCTTGAGATTTTTATTGTGAACCATCATTTTCAGCAGACTGGAGTCCTGGACTCCCAGTTTCAAAATCCAGCTGAGTCTGATTACATTTGGTTTTAATGATCTGGTGAACATACTGTAACATGGGGGAGGGAAAAGGATATACATACTGCCATAGAAAATATTGATATTCTCAGTGTATATATTTCTATATTGTTTTTGATTTACTTGCAGACCCATGAGATAGAAGATGCATATGCATAGTGGTATGTACAGTATATGTACACACATTTTTGATAAAATCAAGGGTAGCACATTTGTTGACCTGTTTCACATACATACAGCTTAATGAAGATTTTTGCTTCTTTGCAGCTGACTGTGCTGGGAACCCCTGCTGAGGAAGGGATGTGCGGAAAAGCCGACTTGATTCAGCTTGGTGCATTTGAGGGTCTCGATGTTGCAATGATGGCTCACCCTTCCCAGGTCACACTATCCAAACCCAGATATGTCTCAATGACTCCGTAGGTAATTTGTATCATCAGCAGTAATATAGCCTCTGTAAAATTTACCATATTAAGTGGCTTATAAGTCAAGTCTAACTGCACTGACCCAGATATGCCAGCACATATTGCAACATCAGATGAGGATCTGTGTTGTTTATGGCTGGACATGACTTGTGAGTATATATGGGTTGCTTAATATATATACCTTACCCATTTGTGTGAGAATGCATTTATCCTTCCATCTGGGGACCAGAAAACTGCAAGCTTTCCCAGTGTAATGAGTATTGCAATGTACCTGAATATCTTCTTGTCCTTGTGCTTTGGGAAAAATAGCTGGACATTACAGGAATTTGCACATTCAGTCATATGACTGTATTGAATCTACTACAGCATTGTCAGAGATAAAGATGTAAACCTTTTTGGTTGATCAAAATGTCTTATTAGATGGATTGGAAAATGGATTTTACAGTTTTGATCCAACCCATATGGATGAAACACTTGATGAGGTTGGGAGGATAGTTGATCTGATTATTATGTATTATTAAGAAAAACAGAGGGAAAGTATGGCTTATTAGTTCAGCACTAATATAAAATTTACTTATGATAAGTGTTTTAAAATAATTTTTGTTCAGTACACATAAGTGTGATGTAAAACATAGCAATCAAGTTTCATGTACAGGTGGCAGTGCAGCAATTTGTTCAAGTTGTGGATAAAGTTATTCATCCTATGACATGATCACTTGCCCCATTGACTTGTGACTCATTTTCACAGCCCTGAATAATTTAACTCATATATTGGATCAGTCAATGAAGCTTCTTTAAAGGTCACACATTTATTAGCAATGCTTTGATTATTGACTCAGCATGCATCCCAGGTTTTTTAAAAAATTGATATATTTATTTCAGTTATTTAATTACAGACAGGGTGGTCCTACAGATATGAATAAAGCTAGTGCAATGTGTACAGAACTTGGAGACTAAACCAAAACCCCAAGAAGTAGGAGTTTAAAGTACTGAGAAAGTTGCCACCTTTAAACATGTGTCAGGGTGTCAGTTAAGTCATGTAAAGTACGTGGGCTTTAAAAGTATAATTTGAATTTCTCATTTCCTCATAAGACATTGATTAAGTATTAAGAACATTACGTACAATGTTACATATATCTCACTAGATCCTATCATTCGTCATACATTGTAATATTCAGTTTGCTTATGGTTTTTAGGGTTAATATCATCTACAAAGGGAAAGCATCACATGCTTCTTCATATCCATGGGAAGGAGTTAATGCCCTTGATGCAGCGGTGATGTGCTACAATAACATATCCTGTCTACGACAACAGATGAAGCCAGATTGGCGGGTTCATGGTGAGACAGTTACTGTAATACTTTACGTGTCAGTGATTGACACTTGTATGACTACTCATTAAACATTGTCGGCCAATATAATATTGTACCCATTTAAAATCAGTATGAACAGGGCCGGGCTAACGTGTCAGTGATGTCACACTTATGTGTGCAAAATTGAATCAATATTAACTTTTGTTTCGAGATTATCTTAAAAAATTATGATAGTTGGAAGAGCATGGGTCAAGCTAGACTTGAATTGACTTCTTCTTTTGGGCAGAATAGGGAGAAGTGAGAGCTAAACAAGGAGAAATGGAAGCTTTCATTCTCATATTTCAGCTATGCTCTCGATTGCTCAGTATGCATATCTGCATTAAACATTGGTTTTCAGCAATATTTAATTTTCAAGTAGAAACTTTCCAAATTGTATGTATATTGTAAACACATTTTGTAGGCATATCAAAATTATTATATTCATATGTAGTGTATTTTGGTCACATGACTTAAGAGCACTGTAGAAGCTATACATTGTAATGAATTTTGACTGATAGGAATAACTAGATTTGAGTATTGTAATTGCAAATTAGTACAAATGCTTAATCAACTACCATTAAACAATAATCTTTTTTTACTTTACGAAAGTTCACTATAAAATGGCAGTCAAAAAAAAATTTGTAAACTTGTTTGAAACAACCCCTGTCACACGCACATGAGAGCAAATGCACACGTGTCTTCATACCATGTATGTTTTTATCATCAAAAGATAACTTGCAGAAATCGGCCAGTGATAGTTGCAATAACCAGAGACATATTTAACACATCTCTGCTATAATTTACTCGGGAAAGGGTTTAATGATCAGTCAGCTAACAAAACACATACCTGTGAATGTGCAGGAGTTTGTCGCAGTTGAAATCAACACCAGCTATGTGATGGCTTGATGCCTACATTTTGCCTTGAGCTACAGTATAACACCAGAAATAGCTGGCTAAGATGAGGGAATATCTTAAAACCTATGGTTACTCAGTGTACATCTAAAACAAATGACAGGCCTAAGTCATTTTTTCATTCCTAACAGAAAAAGACAAAGTTTTCATTTTTTAAGCAAATTATTTGCCCACTTTGCCTGGTAGTGTGACCCCAGGGAAGGGGGAAACATTTATTACCTGAATGGATTAACTTTGATACAGTACATGTATCAGCATTTGTTTGATAGCCCATCAAATTATAATCAGTTAGACAAAACTGTGAAGGTATGGCTGTTCATGAAGCCAGTTGTCAAAGGTAAGTGGAAAAAAAATGTTCCCCTATCATTAGTCACATGCTTCACTTTGTACACTCAGCGTTTATAGCTTTCTATACTAATAAGCAGACAATCTTCATAAGGGAACTAAAAAATTAAAATGCAGCTGCATTTTGTCTATGCACGCTATGTTTCTTTCAGTAAATGACACTTTTTTGTTGAGAAGTCTGATGGTCGGTTCACTTATAATTTTGGAGGGACCCAGTCTCGATTTAGAGGGGGCCTGGGCATTTGGGTATCCAGCTTTTAAGCTCTGTAGATCAGCAAACTTACTGTAGTTATAAAGGATGCTTTCACACAAAAAAAAAAGGTTTTCAGTCCTTAATTTGTTTCATTAGAAGAGCTTATAATTATAATATAAAGATAATATATACAATAGTAAAATGTTTCTTTCACAAATGAAATGGTTTATAATGGATGAAACATGAATGAGTGATGCACTTGTTGATATGTGTACATCACCAGTCATCATGTTTAACAGGGTTTGGAAAAATCTATTGTCCTGCAGCTTTGGACAAGCTTAAAAGCTGGCTGGACAAGATATTTTTATTACATGCTCCTAATTGAGAAATCATTGATGCAGAGCAGGTAAATCATGTTTGCATTTTTTTTTTCAACTTTGATCTGTAGCTCGTTGTATTATTTGCTTGCCTGTATCAGAGTGTAGATGTAGCTAAACAAAGTATAAGTTTTTCATTGGTGATGGTGGGGTTCGCTTTATTATCAGATAATAATTTTGTGCCAGATATTGTTTAAGGTTATAAAACAAGCATTTGAACACATTTTAAAGGTAGTGAAAACAGATTTTCTTAAATCCCTTATTCAGAATTTATGGAAAGTAAATGTTTCTAAAATGTCTTAAAGCAAATGTTATCAATAAATTGATCAGAACCACATAAAGTGATCATTTTAGGATGAAACAATAACATTCAGTTTTCTCAGCCTTGGGCTGTTTCAGGTGTAATAAAGAATGGTGGGGAACAAGCTAACATCATTCCGGAGGAGACTGAGTTGGAATATTATATAAGGACCCCCAATGATACGGACATGATTGTACTGAGGAAGAAAATTAGCGACTGCATTGAGGCTGCTGCCATGGCAACTGGTTGCACTGTAATTACCATGACAGTTCTCTAAGTTAATTAGCATGACTTGTCCAGAAAACCACATAATATCAGCACTTAACTACATTATAACTTTGTCATATTATGTCACATCATTATTTCATCATTTCATAAAACTCATGTGTCATACACTGATTGTAAAATTAGAAGCATGGTTTAGCGATGCAACTCAGACTTCATTTTAATCTTTGTTCAACAGACATTACATTTATAAACCATGTTAAACAATGCAATATACAGTAAAAGCAGTTCATGGTGTACAGTATTATTTAACCCATTTTATAAATTTATAGCTAACAAACACTATGATCCTTGATTTATCATGTTAATATTTTTGGACAATAGAAGGTTTACAAAGAATTGTCCTGAAGCCACCATCCAAAACGCACTTATGTTTAAGGTTGATTGATCTCCTTAAATTACATGGGAGAGTTTTACTATCTTATTCCACTTATTTTTAAGATATGTCAGTTTTAATTGATTGTTTTAGTTGTTTGACTTTGCGCAATGTATGTATATATATATATATATATATATATATATATATATATATATATATATATATATATTGTTATTTTAAATAGCATGTTAATAAATTTTTTTCTTTGTTTTTATTTTTAAAAGGTGGATTATAAGTTTGGTTCAAAGTCCTATTCATACTTACTGTCAAATCAAACACTTGCTGCACTGTTTGAGCAGAATGCTGAATTGGTTGGAGTGGAGTTTGAGACAGATGAGGAGAAGAGACAAAAGTTTGGTGGTTCAACAGACATGGGGAATGTCTCACAAATCTTGCCAAGTATACATCCAAAATTTTATATAGGCACCAACTTTAGTCAGCACTCAAAAGAATTTGCAGTAGCAGCAGGTAAAGTCAGTTACTTTCTGTTGTATTGACTTAATGATCTGCCCCATTCATGACTTGGTAACCTGTCCCACTCATGAGTGTATGGACTTGGTAATCTGTTCCATTCATGAGTGTATGGACTTGGTAAACTGTTCCATTTATGAGTGTATGTACTTGGTAATCTGTCCCATTCATGAGTGTATGGTCTTGGTAATTCCATTCATGAGTGTATGGATTTGGTGATCTGTTCCATTTATGAGTATATGGACTTGGTAATCTGTCCCTTTCATGAGTATAAGGACTTGGTAGTCTGTTCATTCATGAGTATATGGACTTGGTAAACTGTCCCATTCATGAGTATAAGGACTTGGTAATCTGTTCCATTAATGAGTGTTTGGACTTGGTGATCTGTCCCATTCATGAGTATATGGACTTGGTAATCTGTTCCATTCATGAGTGTATGGACTTGGTGATCTGTCCCATTCATGTGTGTATGGACTTGGTGATCTGTCTCATTCATGAGTATATGAACTTTGTAGTCTGTTCCATTCATCAGTGAATAGACTTGGTGATCTGTCCCATTCATGAGTATAAGGACTTGGTAATCTGTTTAATTTATGAGTATATGGACTTGGTGATCTGTCCCATTCATGAGTGTATGGACTTGGTGATCTGTCCCATTCATGAATATATGGACTTTGTAGTCTGTTCCATTCATGAGTGTATTGATATGGTGATCTGTCACATTCATGTGTTTACAGGATTGGTGATCTCTCCCATTCATGAGTGTATGGGCTTGGTGATCTGTCCCAGTGTATTAATGCTTGTGTGTGAAACTTTGAAAAATCATTCAGTCTAATGGGTTTGCCTTGTAAGTTTGAAGAAGTTTGACATAGTTGGGTTTTTCCTGGAGAAGATCATGAATTTATTGAAAAACTCGATTTTACCCCAAAGCATCTTGAATTTATTTGAGGAATTACAAATTGTTGAAACTGAAAACAGTTAGACCCACTTGTGGGTAAAGGTCAAAATAGCCATTGTACACAGATTAACCATTCAAAGTTGGTTCCTCAACAAATACATTGCTAAGAATGCCATTGTTATTATTATTATTATTATTATTATTATTATTGTTATTATTATTATTATTATTATTATTATTATTATTATTATTATTGTTATTATTTTTATTATTATTGTTATTATTATTGTTATTATTATTATTATTATTATTATTATTATTATTATTATTATTATTATTGTTATTATTATTATTATTATTATTATTATTATTATTATTATTATTATTATTATTATTAATGCCTGTTTGTTGCAGTTTCTCTTGCAGTGGCATAATGTCCTATTCAAAGAATTCACAGTATGCATTTATCATAAATATTTGCTGTGGAAAAAGGTTTCATGTGTAGATTTTTTCAGCTCTCCCACTGCCTATTTTTGATGTACAACTTTGCTTACATATCCTCAATCGAGGTAACTAGCTCAGCAGCTCATAATATATTTTGCAGCTCAAGTTGGCTTATCAGCACAAAAAGATTTAGGTTAAATAAAAAAAGTGTTAACTCAGTAGCTGACAGGTCACTTTTGTTCAAAGAATCAGTCATTTTAGGTTCAAATTCTGTTTCTATATTTTATTTACATTCATAATAATTTTTCCTCAGCGCTGTGTTTTGGCAGAATTTGACATAGCATTAATTGAGAATTTTGAACCTACAGAATAATTTTTATGTAGTGTTAGTCTATTTTCTGTTCTTGGGTGTTTAATGAATACATCTGTGCATTTTGATCAGAACATGTGCATTTTGTAGAAATGTTATACAGAAAATTCCATACTAATAATTTATTATTTTTTTACGGATGATAGTGACAATCCTATTAGGCTGCAGAAATGAGCAGTATTTGAAAGTTGAATTTTGATTTTTTTCTTTATAAACAATACAAAGAGCTTACCATGATTTTGCCTCTATATTATTATACATTAAATATTGATAGATAATTTTGAATCAGTCAAATTTGATATTTGATAAACTAAAGCAAATTCTTTGTAAAATTGTTCTGTATTATTCTTTCCTGATGAATACATTTTAGTATGGTCATCAGTCCTCCCTCCTTTTCCCTGTTACCCCTCCCCATGGTGGGGTAACAGTCATGATTTACCTTGAGTACTTACCCTGACAATTATTTATAGGCAATATTGTGACTTTTAATTTTTAAAATAATGATGAACAGATTGACTTGCTTCAGTAAGATAAAGCATGTTTACACATCAGTTCACGAGATGGACAGTTTGACTTTCATAAGCAAGATAAGGCATGTTACAGATTGGTTCACCAGATGGACAGATTCATTTGCACAAGCAAGATAAAGCATGTTTACACATCAGTTCACAATATGGACAGATTGACTTACATAAGCAAGATAAGGCATGTTAAAGATCAGTTCACCAGATGGACAGATTGACTTGCATAAGCAAGATAAGGCATGTTACAGATTAGTTCACCAGATGGACAGATTGACTTACATAAGCAAGATAAGGCATGTTACCGATTGGTTCACAAGTGGGACAGATTGACTAGCATAAGCAAGATAGGGCATGTTACAGGTCGGTTCACATGATGTGTCTTTACATGAGCTGTGTCTTTCTTGGAAAAAGAATCACTTCCTTTGCTCAGGTTGCCAATTTAAGCAGTAAGAAACCATTGCTTGGTTAGGTAACACCTAGCTGTTAATCAAAGAATACAGACAACCATTGGATGCATGACTTTCTTTAGAGTAAATTTCATTGGGAATATAGGCAGGGTATCCCTTTAGATAGTATGACATTCAGGAATAGTGTTGTTTTGGATAGTATGAAAATCATGAGTAGTGTCCCTTTGGATAGTATGACATTCAGGAATAGTGTGACAATTATGAGTAGTGTCCATTTGGATAGAATGACATTCAGGAATAGTGTCCCTTTGGATCGTATGACATTCATGAATAGTACCCTTTGAATAGTATGACAATCATGAGTAGTGTCCATCTGGATAGTATGACAAGCATGAGTGGTGTTCATTTGGATAGTGTGACAAGCATGAGTAGTGTCCCTTGGATAGTTTGACACCCATGAGTAGTGTCCCTTTGGATAGTATGACAGCCATGAGTAGTGTTCCTTTGGATAGTATGACAACCATGATTAGTGTTTATTTTGATAGTATGACAGTCATGAGTAGTGTCCCTTTGGATGGTATGACAACCACAAGTAGTGTTCATTTGGATAATTGAGGTAATCAGCTATATTATTGCAATCTGTTGTACTTCCGAAGAAAATCATGAATATTTTTTTTTATGATTTTTTTTCCTGGACATTTGCTATCTTTAAAGAATGCTACTTGCATCAAATAGAAAGCAACATTAAAGTCTAAACAGAAAATAAAATGGTTATTGAGTTGATCCTCGCTGAATTTGTGTAGGACAAAACAGCAAACAGATGTGATCTAGACAGGTAATTGCACAAAAATTTCGCGACATTTCTTTAAAAATGCAGATGTGGTGATGTTTTTTTTTAATGCCGAATATGTTGTGTCCAGATTAGTGGTAAACAAAAATAAGATAGTTCTGATGCATCTGTACTTATACCTAATGCACCGAATTTCATGAAAAATGAAGGAAATTTGTATTTAACTTGATTACCTTAGTAATACCTTGAAGTGAAGTTTCACACCTCAGTCTAGTCCATTTCATTATCTTATTGTTACAAAGGGATTGAAACTTTTCTATGTTACGTGTAGGCTCGTACAAAAGTAACAAAGAAAAGAGTGAAGCCAACAAGCTTTGTAAAATTTAACAAAAATAATTCATTTCCCTAGAAAACCAGGTAAAAATATGAAAAAGGACTTATGTGAATCGAATCCAAAATTTAATCCTGGAATGAATAATATAAGTCCTATCACTCAAAAAAGTTCTAAATGAATCAAAGTTCAAATCCCGATGAAGTTCCAAGATGAAAGGCGAAGACGTCCTCTGTAACCTGTCCTGTGTTGTTGTGTCAACAGTTAATTGTTGAATCACCAATTCCGGCTTTAGAACTCCAAATAATTTCCAATAAATGTCTTTGTCCAAGAATTTTGATGAAGAAGAGCACTTATATGTTTTCCAGAGAAATTAATTACTAATTCCGAGAACTAGAAAAACTTAAATCAAACTGATCACAACACAAAATACCTCTGAGCTCCAAAGGTATCAATTTACGACTGACTAAATCCATTACAAAATATCTGTTTTAACCCTCAATTTTAGATCACATGGTGGGGTCACGTGGTCACAGTTTGAACAGCACAGTAAAATAATATGGCAGTTAGCACATAGGCTATTTACAGGTTCAATTGTAGTGAACTAATCTTACTATAAGATTCAATAATGAAAAGGTTGTTTACAATAGAGTTGACATGCAAGCCAAGTATGACCTTGATTATGACCAATAATTTTCATTCTGTGTTTACCAATTTCTGAATCAAGGTCAGGAACTAGGTCAGCTAAAAATACAATGTAGCAATGAACTGCGTGTTTATCAGGTCAAAACAGAAAACTGAATTTTCCAAAAAAAATGTCAAATCCAGTGAATAAAGGTATCATTACAATAACATGTAATGAAATAAAAATAAAATAAAAGAATTTTAAACTAACACACAAGTAATAGTATTACATATACGTAACATCTATACTGCTGGCTAATCAGATTATAGCAATTCTCTACAGTCCTTATTTGCCATTGGTCCTGCATCAGCCAATCAAAAGCTGAGCTTTTTCTACCAGTAGATTTTCAACAGCTGGGTATATTAGCAGGTAATTGTGTAATTTTAAACAGTGCTCAGTAGATCAAAATGATTGATTACAGAGAACATATTTCCAGAACACCAGTGAGAATGTGCTGTTTCATGCTGGTCATGTTAATTATGATCATGCAGTATAAATTGTTTACCTGGTTTCCCATGCCAGTTCAGTTTATGGGTGGGGCAAGCAGGATCTTGGAGTCTAGCCAAAAAATACCCACCACCTCTCCCCAAAAAATACCCCAAACAAAAACAGGAGATCAGCATTTAAAATTTTTCAGAACTGATGATCATAGAGCTTCGGTTTGGAGATTTCAACAACCCAGTGAGGTTAAGAAGTTTTTTCACCACTACACTTTTGTTTTTTTAACTGAATTTTGTCACATTATTTACAGTGGCAGGTTTTTTAGAATGGCTCGTGATTGTCCCTTGTGTGAAAGCAGAATCAAAGCTTCACACCATTCACCATAGTACAGATTTACCTAAAATTCAAAATGAGGCTCTTAAGGAAAGTAAAATTATGGACTCGGCAGCTTGCTATTCACCTTTCATTCAGTCAGGTTTCGAATGGCATTCTTCAATTATAAAATCATTTATACCAGCTCATGACTTGGCTGACTCGACAAGTACCTTCATGACATAGATCTGGAATTAAACTCGGCGATGAAATCTAGCAAATCAAGCAATTGAGGGACCTTGAAATGAAAAGGAGTGGGAGAGAAAAGAAGAAATGAAGGAGACAAACGAAATGATATTTAGGATCAATGATGGATGGGCCAAAAATGTCGGTTGTTTTGAACTATTTTGTTGCTCTGAGTAGAAGTGCTGCCAGATTGCTATGAGATATCAATTTGTCTCACACTCCACCTCTGTGTGTGTGTGTGTGTGTGTGTGTGTGTGTGTGTGTGTGTGTGTGTGTGTGGAGAGAGAGAGAGAGAGAGACTTCTTGGAATCGTAGAGAACTGGGTACAAATGTGAGGACTGTCTTACCATGTTTTGAACTATTTTGTTGCTCTGAGTAGAAGTGCTGCCAGATTGCTATGAGATATCAATTTGTCTCACACTCCACCTCTGTGTGTGTGTGTGTGTGTGTGGAGAGAGAGAGAGAGAGAGAGAGAGAGACTTCTTGGAATCGTAGAGAACTGGGTACAAATGTGAGGACTGTCTTACCATGTTACAGTACATTTACCTTCCTACATTTTTTTTTATTTAAATAGTTCATGTTCAGAACTCGTAATTTGATTTACATGACAGTGGATAGTATCTTTACCAGACAGCCTGAATAATTTTAGATAACAACAGTCTCATATGGTCCATGAACACATTAATCTTCTGATTTTTGATCCAACTCCAGATATTTATTGTACTTTGTTTCCAGGAGACCCAATGGCTCAACCGTATACACTGGCAGTTGCAAAGGCCCTGGCAATGACTGCTATTGATTTATACACTGATCCATCCATACTAGAGAAAGTCAGGAGAGATTTTGAGGAAGACATTCAAAGAAAATGTTCTGCATGATGAAAAATATGTCCTCAGGGATAGCTAGATGTATTCATTTTCTCCTACTTTCATATTATGTGTTAAAATTTATAAAAGTCTTACACAGGTGATATACATCATGTCATAGTTTGTATAGTTTCTTGTGATTTAATTGGTCAGTGAAGACCTGGTATAAAATCATATCTGTCTAGTCGAGAAAAATAATGGGTCATTGTGATATAGTGTTTTGAGTAACATCATCTTTCTAATTTAATCGCTCAGCATTTATTGGTTGTGGTTCCACTTGAAAATGATATGATAATAATGTGAAAAGAGATTGGAAAATTGATCAGTATTGTAAATTTGTTGCATTGTTATTATTGGCTCTGTATCAAACTAATACCAAGTCAGTAGAAAACTTGCTGGGGCTTGGCACAAAGACCATGCCAGGTAAGGTCCCTTTTGATTTCCATACTGTTATGTGTAGGCTGATACAAAAGTAACAAAAGAAAAGAGTGAAGCCAACAAGCTTTGTAAATTTAACAAAAATGATTTATTTCCCTAGAAAACAATGTAAGAAATAGAAAATAGGACTTACGGTTTGTGAATATAATCCAAAATTTAATCCTAGGATTGAGAAATATAAGTCCTATCACTAAACAGTTCTAATTGATTCCAGGTTCGAATCTTGATGAAATTCCAATATGGAGGCGATGATGTCAGATGAAGCCATTGTACTTATGGCAACAGATCCTCATTGAATCACAGTTTATAATGTTTCCATTTAGAATTCCAAAATAAATTTCCACGGAATGTTTTTGTCCCAGAAATTTTTATAAATATGAAACACTTGTATAGTTTTCTTGAGAAAGAATTATTAAATTCCAAAAAATAGATGAACTTCAAAACAAGCCAGCATCAACAATATAAACACCTTGTACCCTCAAGGTGTAGGAATACGACTGACTAGATCTAGTAGAAAATGGCTGTTTTAAGCCTCAACTTTAGATCACATGGTGGCTCACGTGACGGCTACGTGATTTACTAATTTGAACAGCGCAGTAAAAAAAATGCCAGTTATCATGTAAGCAAGAATAACCCTATCTAAGAATCAAATTCTCATGCTGGAAATGAATAATAAAAAAGGCTGTTTACAATCATAGCTAACACATGGGCTGAAAATGACCTTGCTAATAGCCAATCATATTCACCCGATGTTTACAAGATCTATGAACCAAAGTTAGCTAAAATAGTGCTTAAGTCATACTTTTATGTTCTAATCAGACTGACATTTTTTCAAAAATATCTAATCCCGTGAAAATAATCATTACAATAAAATGCAATGAAACAAAAAATAAAAAAAAAGAATTTAAAAACTAACACACAAGTAATTAAATTACATATGCATAACAATACTAGGTCACTAACAACCATGTAACTAATAATTCTCATGCATCTGTTTATTATGATAATCATAAGAAAAAATACCTGCCTATTTGGGCTTTTGTTCTGAGGATGTATGTCTGCTTTTATCTCGTATACATGCACATAAAATTATTTTTAAAAAGAAATAAATTGCCCTCTAGCATTGAAAGTAGTAGAGATATTTACAGCAAGGTGCAATGAGAATGAAATGTACATTTCTTATATCAATTCCGAAATGTTCTGCATAGGTGAGGTCTGTTTTTTTGTTATTCTGTCCAGAATAAACTCTAGGCTATATTTTAACCATAAGGCCTTTCATTTTATTCTTTGGATGGGTTTTTGTGACGGTAGTAATATTGGAAAAGGGAAGTGCTGTTTGTGCTTTCTGCTGAAACTGTTTTCTTTAAACAGGCAGTTTGATACATGTTGAAGATGTTAATCTGATAATTTCAGAACTATTCAGACCACTCATTTTTGGACAAGAAAGATTATGTCTGTAACTAGGAGTCAGTTTTTTTTTATTAACAAGCATTTACTTTGAAAAACAGTATTACAAATTCAGAAGTAATTTACTTGACATCTGTCCTACTTGCTGGGTCTTATTTTATTAGGATAGCACTTTAAGGCTACTGTTAAGTCATAACTCAATGAATGTATTATTCCATAGAAAAGATTGCATTTACTCAGTTATCTCCCTTTGACCATGTCTTCTGAATGTTTACTGTTTGTTGTGTTGATAATTAATAAAAAAAGACCCACAGTAAACTGAAGACCTAATGTCATAAACCTTTTACAATTTTGTTAACCTCTTTTAATGTATTGAAACTATTTTAAAGCTGCACTGAATGAAAATAAGTGATTTCAAGCTGCAGTCAGCTTTTGAGTTTTATTTCAGCCTCCAAATCAAGCCACTTACAGAAATAGATACAAGTGTTGATTTCCTACCCACTCTTTCCACACCCAGTTTTGTTTTTCTGTGTTATTGTTTTGAAGCTTTTACATTTTTGAAGTTTTCAATATGAAAA
>JAECUM010013099.1:0-42611 GCA_016617855.1 Megalonaias nervosa | reverse complement strand
TGGCTGACAAAAGACAATATGGGGTCCTAATCTTAATATCCCATTAACTCCAAGCTCCCTTAAAAAGATATTATTGAGTGTTAATGTTAATTTCTCTTTGACTGAATATTCCATTGAAAAAATTTACACTAATGCTAACGGGTCATAATGTTAATATTCCATTAACCCCATTTTTCCATGCAGAAAAAGACAATATGCGGTCATAATCTTAATATCCCATTGACCCCAATATGTCCTGCTGAAAGGACAGTGTGGGATCAAAATATTAATTTGCCAATGACTCCGTATTCCACTGAAAAAATGACACTCTGATGTCATAATATTAATACACCATGGACTCCATGTTTCATTGTAAGTAAGACACTATGGGGCATAATGTTAATATCCTATTAAACCCCATAATCCCCTGCAAAAATGACATTGTTAGGTGATACTGTTAATATCTGATTTTCGTAACGTTAACTTCCAATTAACCTCATATTACCGTGCAAAAAATACAGTACTGAGTCATAGTGTTAATTTCCCAATGACTCCATATTCCACTGAAAAATGACACAAGAGGGTCATAATGGTAGCATCCCATCGACCCCATATTACCTTGCAAAACTAATACTAATGGGTCATAGTGTTGGCATCCCATTGACCCGATATTCCTTTTCAAAACAGACATTATGAGGTCATAATGTTAATTTGCCGTGCAAAAATGTCACGGGGCCCCGAGTGGCCGAGTGGTCTAAAGCGCTCTCCGTTACGGATCACTGCCATCTCACCTCTGTCTGCGTGGGTTCGAGTCTAAGATTCGGCGAATGTGGATATGTGAGAAAGCTTGCCAGTAGCTTCTCGTGGGTCGGTGGTTCTTTCCGCGGATTTCCCGGTTTCTTCCTCCACCATTAATACTGGCTGCCATGTATAGCCTACCGTGTGCTGGAAAATGGCGTTAAGCCCCACAACAACAACAACAAAAATGTCACCATGGGTTCATAATGTTCATATCCCATTGACCAGATATTCCCTAGCAAAAAGACACTGTGGGATGATAATGTTCATATCCCATTGACCAGATATTCCCTAGCAAAAAGACACTGTGGGGTCATAATGTTCATATCCCATTGGCCCCATATACCCTTCTTAGACAGTATGTGGTTAGAATGTTCATATCTCACTGACTCCATATTCCCTGGCAAAACGACACTATGGGGTCATAATCTTAAAAACCCACCAACTCTATATTCCCTTTGAAAGAAGACGCTACGGTGTTATAATGTTAATATCCCATTGACTGCATATTCCACTGAATAAAATGACAGTATGGAGTCACAATGTTAATTTGCCATTGACTCGGTATTCCACTGCAAACATGACACTGGGTTCATAATGTTAGTATCTCACTAAGCCCATATTTCCATGCAAAGAAAGACAGTGGAGTCACAATTCCCATTAAGTGTCCTCTTTGCATGGAGATAGAGGCGGTGATGTTAATTTCCCATTAACCACAGTGTCACATATTATTATTGCCTGGTACGTCATGAAATGTTACTAATGTACTACGCTTGCAGTTGAAATACCGTACAACTTACGGTTGGAAATATAGGGGCC
Organism: Megalonaias nervosa; assembly: GCA_016617855.1. Lineage (NCBI taxonomy): Eukaryota > Metazoa > Mollusca > Bivalvia > Unionida > Unionidae > Megalonaias > Megalonaias nervosa. The sequence continues at coordinate 41,015 of JAECUM010013099.1, read as the reverse complement.
CCGAGTGGCCGAGTGATCTAAAGCTCTCACCGTTACGGATCACTGCCATCTCACCTCTGTCTGCGTGGGTTCGAGTCTTAGGCTCGGCTAACGTCGGTACGTGAGAAAGCTTGCCAGTAGCTCCTCGTGGGTCGGTGATTCTTCCCGAGGTTTTCCAGGGTTCTTCCTCCACCAGTTATACTGGCCGCCATGTATAGCCTATCTTGTGCTGAAAAATGGCGTTAAACCCTACAACAACAACAACGGTTGAAAATGATGACGTTTCTTACCTCTACTTCTTCCATACTGGTGTGTTTCTTGTATCTCACTAGGTGTGAATTCCAAACAGACGTATTACTTATACAAAACTAAATAAGTGACTTGTTCTGTGTTGGCAGAAAGAACAGGTTTATTATGGCGTAGGAGCTATTCGTACGCCGTATCAAACAAGTTCTTTCCCTTGGCACAATACAAAGCAGTAATCTGGCTTTGTATTTGTTACATATCCCCTTTTTGAACACATATTATCTTCAATTATTTTTTATGTATGCTTTAAAATAATGTAAATAAGGCAACTAGAGCTTCATGACAGATAATATACAACCCACTGATAAAAGGTAAAATCGGGGCTACGTCTGTCTGCATCACCGAAATGGTGGTGACCTCTATGTTTTAAATGTTTTGCGTGAGACACGTGAATGACATTGTCATAGGTAAGTTGATTCTTTATTTTTCTCAAATGGAAAAAAGGTTTTCGGCCTGTACATTCACCATTATCTTACATCCTCTTTACTACTTACTCTGCTTCCAAGCAAATTTCAGGATTAAGTTTAAGAGACTAACAGTAATCAAATACATTCAAAGATACAAAGGCTCATTAATTTACAGTGCTTTCAAACTTAGTATATTTTGTCATCGTCACAAGAAATTATTCGTTCATTAAACTTTAAGGTGACAATATAAGTATTTTTTCAATGTCTTTCTAAGATCCGGACCAGATTTTTATTAGACATTTGGTTACTTTTAAGAATAAATTTCTCAACGATGTTGTTTTTCTCTTATCTTTTCTGCTTGAAAAGTCGAAAGAATTTAAAAGTAAACAAAATACGATTGCTTGCTCGTGCCCAAATGATTGATAAAGATGATTCAACAACGCTGTAACAAGGTGTAATTCTTCTAACTTTCAAAGTAGTGAAGTTGTTACTCGTGATCATACGTCTACATTTATCCTGCAAAAGTTTCAAATTGTATCCTCAGATTTACTCAACGAATTTGAAGCTTCAGTAGCACTAATACACTTATTGAAGGTTCCTCCACTTATACTTCCCCTATTAAAAACAAGGTGAAAAAGCCAGAGGTCATATCTTAAAAGTCTGAAGGTCAAATGATTTTCTGGCTGGTGTTGGTATTGTAACATACCAAAGGGGTCTCTACCGAGTGAATCCAACCCTGGCGTGAATCCTGCTAGAAGCCATCTGTTTTCCTCTGATTTCTAAGGTCTCCTCGACAAATTACTGCTGCCAACTGGAAATTCCACGCAACCAGAATATGCATAATTTTTCTCTAATCAATGCATGACCACAAATATCACGACTATACATTTGCATCACAGCCACACAATTGTGTGCCAACCTCACAACGGTAGAATAAAAAAAAAAATATTGTAGTATATTTTGAAACAGAGTATAATAGGTTCATTCGGGTTCACAGTGTAGTCACACGATTGACGTCTGTTATTAGACTGTGATGGAATTTGTTGCATGTACATGATGACCTAATAAATTTGTTATTGCTGAGAACACGTCTGATTTCATCTGCCTGTTAAGTAGCTGACTGGTATGTCCCCTACTAGTGGACAATATATCAACATTGTGGCAGCGGTGACCAAGGACGCATAGATAGTTCTGCAATTTTATAGGTAAACAGATTTAAGAAGTTACTCATTTTGCATCCTTCATCACACTACTGGTCAAGTGGCGGGAAATTTAACGATAACATATCTGAGGTCTTCTAAGCACTTTCCGCCAATATTAAATGTAACCGGCGGTAACGTCTCAGAAAACTTTAAGCATTGAAAACAAACAAGTACAGATTTACCTAACTACAAGTGGAGCAGTAAATAAAGATGACGAGGTACAAACGGCCATAATTTTGCATTGTGGGGAACCGCATATTTTGGATATTTATGATCAATTTGTATGGGATGCAGATGGCGAAAAAACCAAACCCGCCAAGGTACTTGAAAAACTTGAGGCATATTGTAAACCAGAACAAAATGAGGTCCTGGAATCACTTAGGTTCTGGAATGTACCGTACCAAGAACCTTTCGACAGCTTCCCTAAATGAGCTTAGGAGAAGAGCTTCGTCGTATAATTTCAGCGTTCTAGAAGGACAGAATGATAAGGCATAAAATAGTTTTCACAGTTACGGGAAAACCAAAGGAATTTTTACTCAGAGAAGACAAGCTAAACCCGGACAAAACCATACAAATGAGTACTGCATTAGCAGCAGGGAGGGTGAACTGACCACATTTTAGAGCAGTCCGTTTTTAAAAATAAAACTTCCTACAAAAATGAGAAAAAGAAGCGTCGATAATTCTAAACCGAGACTTATAACCAAATTGTACTAATCTCTACAGGGTTATTTGTTCTCTTGACGCTTGCGTGTCAAATTTTTATGCGTCCTTGTTTACCGACCCGGGACATTTACCGTTGGTCGTCACCCTCCCTGTTGCTGTGTGTGGTAAAAAAAAGTAACGGGTCTCTCAACCAAACATTTTATCGAGACCTATAAGATTTCGCGACCGAGGATTATGTAAATGTATAGTGATAATCCATGAGGAATCGCTTGCGCTTTTGAGAAGAAGTTTTTAAACTTAATCATATATATATATATATGTTCCCTGAACACCAAGTCTGGTGTATGTTTCGTAATGTGTGGACATCAACACCATTAAAGCCAACCAGAAGTTTGCAGTTATCTCTAATCACTTTAGGTATTTGCGTATATCGCTGAGCAACATATATAATATCGGTGTTTTGTGCCTGCCTCGGGTAAATATCCCAGCTGGATTTGATTGTTTGTCCCGCATCACATCATCGTATACTACGAGATTGTTGATGCCACTGTTGAGATCATCTACCAACGGAGCATTGTTTATGTCGGTGATAAAATCAATAATATCATTGCCATCCTCGTCCAACAATTTTGCATTTTCATTAAAATCTTTAAGCACGTTGTAGCATCGCTGATCATCTGCAGATGGTGCAACTAAATAAAACTTATCCCACTTGAGCCATCTTATTATCAGGTTAAGTAACAACTGCATCTTACCAGACCCGGATGTACCTATGATAATTACTCTGATAGAATTTGGTAGCGCTGGATGATGCTTGATTGGTTCTTGCTTTCGTGTCGCTGAGAAACCAATGATATTTATGTTGTGGGAATATATACTAATTACATGGATTTATATTGTGTTCAATGCAGAGCACCCACCTCCACCATTGGATTAAGAACAATAACGAAGAGGTATAAAAAGCGTGCATTTACAGGCAAGTGTGTGAAATGTGGTACAGAAAAATACAAATTTATCTCTCATGAAACGGGCGGAGAAAATTACCAGGGGCTCCAATGGCTAAGTATCCTGGCGAGAAGCAACTTCCTGGATATATTTATTGTGGTCCTGGAACCCGACTTGATATCCGACTTGACGAGAAAGATCAACCAAGATCTGGAGAGTATCTAATAAATGCGATTGATCAAGCTTACCACGTTCATGATGTCGCGTATAAAAAGCCAGATCTACAACAACGACATATCGCAGACGTGACGTTGATTCAAACTCTAATCTCTGTAAAAAATAAATCTCTCAGAGAATCGCTTGATAATTTTTTATAAGATCTGCGATGAAAGATAAACTAGTGGTAGGGGACGGTAATTAGTCATAGATAACTATTATATGGAATGGATTTATTACAGCCCAAGAAGATATTGGATGGGTAGAGAAGCGATTAGTAAACTTGCTGATGCAGCAGGTGTCGAATGTTCTGGTGCTGCAGATTGGTTAGAACGACAGGCGATATGGCAAATTTATCTGCCACCACCTAAAAAAATTCACTACGTACATTTTGATGTCAGCACTCCCAATGAAGTTCATCAGGCAGCTATTTTGTTTTTACCGCATGATACTATTAAAACTGGTAGACGTCAATCGCGTACATACAAATACGCGTTGACTGTTGTTGACGTTGCAAGTAGATATAAGGAAGCAGAACCACTATCACCAAAGACAGCAACTGAAGTTGCATCTGCGTTTGAACAAATTTATCAACGTGGCGGCCTGCGATGGCCACAGTTGTTACAGGTTGCTCCTGGCAAAGAATTTCTTGGTGCAGTAACATCACTGATGCAACAACATAACGTCAAAATCAGAAGAGGGTACACCGCAATTCATCGCGATCAGGCAGTTGTTGAGCGATTTAATCGAACACTTGCTGAACGATTGTTTGGATGTCTGTATGCGAAGGAAATACCTACCGACTTTAAGTCCACGGACAATAGATCTCGTGAATGGGTTGCAAGACTACCAAGTATGATATCTGTGTTAAATAATCAAATTGCTCGTGGAATTTATATGACCCACATCAATGCAATCCCGAAGAAACATATACGATTTAAGCGACACGACTCTTTTTCAAAACAACCAGTACTAGGTAATGTGACTATCAGATATTTATATGAACTTGGTGAACTTGAAGAGGGTAAAATTAGCGACTGACCCAGTCTGAAGTGTAACCACACATAAAATCACATAAAATTTCCAGCGTGGTAAGATCAACGGGTAGGCCTGCAATCTACAAATTGGATTCAACTGCTCTTCAACGTGGATTTGTACGTAAACAATTACAAGTAATTCCTGAAGATACACAATTGCCACCGCCTTCACTTTTGTGAAGGGTTATACGTTGCCAATAAGGCACTGGCTTCTCGACGTCGATTACACTCAAGACAGGTCAGCATCAGATTTTCACGTGTATGGCCGAGACTACTATTAATTCTATCCACGGTAAATTGTCGTGGGTCATTAGGGGAATACTATCACAACATTACTGTATTACAGCAAACACAGTGATTGTTTTGTTGTTGTTTCAGCGTCATGATAAATTCAATATCAAGATCAAAGTCGAGTTTATTTTTTTTGTCACAGCTAATTTTTTCCTTACTATATCGTTTATCAAAGATGCGTTGATTTCCTGAGTTTGATCATTATTTATTGCGTATTCTATAATAACTCTCCGTAGCTGATGCATTCTTTTGACTCGAGATACTGCTAGATAAACTAAATTTGACCATTTGATCCGATCATCAACAATCCAGATATGAGTATCCGAAATAGTTAATCCCTGTGGTGAATGAATAGTTATAGCATATCCTAGAGTCCATGGAGATTTATCCATCGTTAATTTGCTCTCAACAATATTATTAAGAACGAGCTTTTGTTTCTCTTACGATCCCGGAATTTCAATATTTTGTTTACGTGTATCTGTTGGGCGATAACACAATGGTACAGGCTGATCTGAAACTTTTTCTTTATGTAACAGAAATAATTGTTGCTGAAGTGAATCACGAACCATCTTCTAACTTGCAACTATCAAATCACCATGCCTCCGAAAATACCAAAAATCACCCATTGCAGTCTCTGTAATTATCTCACGCATTATCTCACATTGAATCTTATCTGGCTTCAGTCTGATTAGCTTTTTGAACTCTTTCAGCGATTCATCAATAGCTCTATGATCATCAAGTATTTCCTCATCATAATCTACGAATTCTTTTAACCAGCGATGTGGCGGTTCATCGACAAAAGGTGGTGGTTGACCATGATCGCCGCACATGATAACAGCAGTATTCGAGTCAATAATCAATCAAGAAACATTTTTTATACGTCAGCGGATACCGTGCATATTTCATTCCAAATAATGATCTTAGGAATATATTTCTCACCCATTCGTTCATGTGTCCACGCATCTCCCTTCCATCAAAAGAAACTGTGATAAGTATGAGACTTAACCCCTCTTTCTTTCATCTGTCTGGCAAGCCGGTGGGTCGGAGTTAGTACAATCATGTTAAGGTTCCGAAATAATTCAATCGCACGTGTTATTTTACCGGAACCGCCAGGTCCGTTGAGATGAACGGTTTTATGTCTGGCCAAACGCTCATATACCGATGGTGCTGATGACGGTTGTGATATTTGACTATTTTCAAATAATATATCTCCTCAGATCTTGAATCAGCGAATGCAGAATAACTGATTATTTTTCTTTCTTTATTCTCCATTCGCCCCATGGTGCATCAACGCCGATATGTAATTCATTTAACAAATCTGCGTGGTTTTTTTATTGATATAAAATGAATCTGTGGCAACTCTAACCGCGGTACCAGGAAATCTGTTTATCATCGATAATAAGTTCATCGAAACATACGCTAACATCGAAGATCTTAAATGAGTAAACTGTGGTGAGTCACCATCAATGTAGCTCACAATTGTGCCTAGTTTTGGCCCCATCTGATAGGTTAACATTATTTCGATCTACAAATATATTTTTCTCTGTTGTACCAGCAATTATAAAATCGAGCTCAGCATCGTCGATAATTAATCTTGTACAATGTCGTTTATGATCATATGATCCTCCCTATGTAAATTTCCCAATTATTTTTCTGCCAAGATCTTTTGCAAGTTTAATTTCATAGTCTCTAATATCATAATTGACATCTTCGTCGCCCTTGTCACCGACGGCAGATTTTGGTAGCCAGACTTGTTTTTGTGGACAATACGATATTATTGCTTCACTCACGGTTAACGATATCAATATCTTTGCATCAAGCATATATAGCAAAAAACTATTGGAGTCCAACCACGTTTACTAAAATGACAACCAAACCAAACAGCGACAACCGGATGAAGGTTTCCGATGCAAACTCGAATGACTCAATATATGCAAATCCAGTTAAGTAAAAGTCTGGCAAGGATCCATTTATCGCAACTCGAGTCATCTCGTGTGTTGGATGTCCAACTCTTTTAAAATACATAGCAGACTCTCCCATTCCAAGAAAACTGGCAGGATAACATGCAACCATATCAACTGAGATAACATCCTTATAATCGTATTTAGTATTCCACAATCCGCCGTGTCCATATTCGACACAACTGCGTTGTATATCATCAAGAAATTCAAGCCGTGTTGGCTTCCAAGAATTTTCCTCTTGAGCAAGGTGAGCAGCAACTGACGAAACGGTGAAGCAATTACTGAGTAAGCGTTCAATAATATTAGCATCATTCGTATATTTCAACGCAATCTCTGTCATCTCTGAATGAACAGATTCTGTACGATAAATATTTCCATTAGACCATACAAACTGATTATAATTTCTTCATTCGGAACTTTGAAACAACCACAAAGATACAGCGTCACTCTTACTGATATTTTTGATAAAATCGAACATATCACCGTCATAAAATTTAACAGTTCGAGTTTGCGGAAATAATGTTACGTCTGGCGTCCACGCGTTCGCGTTATGATCAACGATCTCTATCGAAGCTCTCTTTGAAATTATATTTTGATTAGTACAAAATCTCACCGGTTAGTGTCTCCAACCTTATTGGAAATGTTAATTTCTTTTCCAACTCAGGAACGTTTTTGATCGTAGCTCCATTATCTCTAACGTGCTTAGCCCACTCGTTTATTTTTTTACGTATCAGATCTGTTAGACCATTCTCCCGTAACGCGTTTGTAAAGTGTTCTATAACTCTTTCAGCAACATAATTCAATGTCGAAATTTTCATTGGTCGAAGATCATCAACGCTAGGCTTATCACTCAGCGGATATATCGCATAATTAACTGCCGTCACAGGATATGCTCGTTCATAATATGGTTTGTCGATACCCGTCAGTGTTCCTGGTTTGGAATGTTTACTTAACGTTACAGTATCTCTAGCGCGGTGTGATTCTTGAACAGGGTCACGTTTGTCACGGATAATCCAGGTTACGTCATCGTCTGCCGCCACAATAAATTTTATTTTAAGAATGTGTCTTTGTTCAACGTCGAGATAATTAATGATTGTCCTTGCTCGCTGGTCATTCATTGTAGCATCAATCTAAGGTTTATCGTCTTGCATAATTCTAAATGTTGACCACACGTGAGCCGCGCCATCGTTGCGAAACTCTATCTTGGATTCAGGGATACGATTGATTAAAGTCTTACTCGTCAAATCAACATGAACCAGAGCTCGCCTCGGCAAATCAGGGGTTATTCTGTCAAGATCGAATCTTCCTTGAGAGGGCTTGATCGCAGATAATCTTGTAATTTCTTCCATCATATAATTAAGGCAAAACTATATTTAAATTAAAGTTTAATTTATAACATACAATGATTCAAGCAAAGAATAGTCGCAAGCGGTTGATGATTGGATCTATAACTCCTTGTAATAAAGCTTGTGTGACGGATTTCTGTGCATTCCACCTGCAGTGTGCGACGTGATAGTCTAGGACTAAAGCCATATTTGAAGTGTAACAAGGGGTCGGGGGGAAAGCAATTGTGTGTAAACTGTGGAGGTAGAAAATACAGAGCTTTGAAACGGTATTATGATAAAAAATGATGGTATTGAATTTCCTGTAAAAAACGCTGGAGACTAGCTCGCTAGATTTTCACGTTAGCAGCATCCCACATATTTTTCTAGTAATAAAACAATAATTTAGACAAATGATATATACTATAAAAATGGAGCAGGAAATAACGCCGATGAATTTGTAACGCATGCCATCATCAAGAATTATGTTGTTGTTGTTGTTGTTATAGGGCTTAACGCCATTTTTCAGCACAAGATAGGCTATACATGGCGGCCAGTATTAATGGTGGAGGAAGAACCCTGGAAAATCCCGGGAAGAACCACCGACCCACGAGAAGCTATTGGCAGGCTTTCTCACGTACCCACGTCAGCCGAGCCTGGACTCGAACTCACGCAGACAGACCAAGAATTATGAGGCGTCGCGTGTTGGTATCATCAGAAACAGTCGACTAAAAAAACAGTCGGTTTGGTTGATAATGCTGGTTATCTCAGATTTACTGTTGGGAAAAAGGTATCTCTATCACAAATTTATTTATGAGTGTTCCAATGGTTTGATCGAAGATGGTTTCGTGATTTATCATATTAACGGCCAAAATCTTGATAATTCTTTGAATAATTTTAAGGCTATTACACAGTGTCATAATTTTTCGTTGCAGCGTCATGGTTTGATTCTGGTTCTGATCACGCATAAAAACACCTCTGAAGTTTTTGATGTTTAGGATTTTTAGCAGCATCATGTAAATCAAAATTAGACATAGGAAACCCGAACGGTTTTATGTTTAAAGAAGTGTCCCGGGCAGTCTCAGACCTCGACCATACCATGAATGAGGGGGTTCCTGGCAGTCTTAAAACCTGTCCTTTTTTGGAAGTCTTTAATCCGCTACCTGTTGCTTTCTTTAATGCCATCCCAGCGGCAGTTCCAACAGCACCAAGTGCAGCTGCTTTTGCAACAGCTGGGGCTGCAGCGGCTATCAACGCTGGTATAGCTGCAAGAAGTGCAAATATACTACCCGTCTTGGCAATATCTTTAATGGCACCCGCAGAAAGATCGAGTCTAATACCGGTATTTGAGCGCTTGGCGTCATTGAAGTGCTTGAGTTGACGTTCTGTCAGGAATAGTTTATTTGAACCTTGCAGAGCTGCTGATTTCAGTGATATTTTTATTCCAGAATTCTTTTTTAATGCTGATTGTAGCTTTTCAATCTGACTGGGAGTCAGAGTAACATTAACGTGATGATATGACGTATAATATTATTGGTGATTTAATTACTGATTGTGTACTCGAGATCGCAAGCCATCCAATTACATATTTTCCACTGGGGCATCAATGAATCTCATTCGCCCATCAGCACCTTCAAGCAGCATTGTTTTATCTGAGAGTATAACATCAATTGTTCTGTAATTAGCAATAGCTCTTCTTGTCACACTAGCTCGAAAGTGTATATCAACGACAGATTGTCTAAATAAATCCAGGTGTTCCAGCGAATGGTAATAAATCGGATACAGCGCTGTAAAATCCGATTGTGATATTTGTAGACCAGAATCCACATTTTGATCACGTCCCAAAAATGTCATCAAACGATGATATATGCACGTGCTACATGATTGTTATCAAAATTCAATAATATCTCTTCGGATAGTTTTTTATGTCCATTTATTCTCAGTGAAACTTCATTAATACCAAGTTTGTCAAATATCATTATCCTGCATGTTTGTGAGTTTACTCTAGCAGTATCTTGGAAAGCAATGAATATATGTCGCGGTGCGGAAACACCTTCCTGTGATGCTATCTGTCATGTGAATAAACCATTAGCGGTACTTTGAACACTATTTTTGGGCATCGTCAACCATGACAATGTTGATTTACCACCTGAGTCCATAAAAGAGAGCATCCGTTGTTCTTCGGTCAATGATGGTATCATTGTTGGCATCCACAATGAAAGTTTTGTCAGTATTACTTTACCTGCGTCACCAGCAGGGCGCCAGACTGCATCATCGTCGGTAGCCTTTCGTACGAGTACAATTATATGCTTGGCTAAAAAATAACTTTTCTGACATTCCTGCAAAATCCAAAGATATGTGACAGTGGAATTGCACATGAAAATCTTCTACTTCCATCATTCAGCATTGATCAACGTGCTGCAAATCCTAAGCTGAATTCTGGATTAGCGCTATGAACTACCGGCCACACATTGGTGTCAGCGTTGTCGGTGAAGTTTCTTGGACTTCTTATATTATACTGTATGTTGTCAGGATGGTCAGAAGTATACTTTACAAACATCATTGATGGACCAGCCGATCTTGAATAATCATCGGAATATCTTGCTAGACCCAATATCGTCGTGGCATTGTCGACATTTTCCAGGTATGATTAAATGTTTCTTCCGTCGATACCATACGTGGTACTGTTGAACAACGCCATGATGCCATTATTAACAAAACCAACTCTAACATCATCTTCATGTTCAGTATCATTTGTTGTTAGAATTTCACCTTCTACTTCAATAAATTCTACAGCAGGTAAGAAATATTGCTTGTATCCTGAACTTGCAGCTCAATTCTTCCACGCTGATTTGGCTCTCGTGTATCATACGAATAATATTGAAAATCACGTACTGATTTATCTTTGACGCATCCATGTCAAATGCGAGGTCAGATACACGCTTGAACATTATTATACTTGCTATCGTCTAACACGAAGACGACTTCCCGCTATTAAACTAGCAGTTATATTTTTTCTTTTTCCGATTCTACCAGTAGCAGGGGTACAGCAGCCAACTCCGCAAGTTTTTTTTATTTGCAGTTTGATTTATTATTTGGCTAACATTTACAGGCATAACTTCGGTCCTGGGCAATTTTACTAGCTGAGGTTTTCGTCGTATTAATTGTGCTAGTCTATCATTGATTGCTGAGAATGCTTTGCTAGCAACATCACAACAGTAGTAATACCTTTATCACGAACAACGGCAATAGCTTTCATTCCCACCTGCTTTGCAATCGGTATTGCTTTTGGGGTTATCATTCTGAATAGACCCTGAACAACATCACCGTGTACATCTCCGTAAATCGCTTTATATGTTGGTAATCGTGAATTTATCACCCTGATCATTACATGTCTACTTTGCGAATTATGTTTGATCATATTATTGTCTTGTCACTGATCTAATTGCATCAATCTCTGCGGTAATCATCAACGATTTCATCAAGGAGGGACCGATAAACATTAATATCCATGATATCGCCTGTAAATAATCTCTGAAAAATAGCAGCTGCTTCATTAATGATTTGTGGAAAATTATTACCGGCTCGTCTTGCGCCAATTAGAATTTCTAATCTTTCAACATCGGCAAGGACGTTATTGGGACAAAGTTTATCGGGCAACGGAAGGGTTTGCTTTTTATGACCATGATGTGTTTTTACACCGCCAGCGGCAAGACCTTGTCCGGATTTTTTGTATGGTTGTTGTAACCGTGGCTGTTGTAATTGTGGTTGTTGTAACCGTGGCTGTTGTAATTGTGGTTGTTGTAACCATGGCTGTTGTAATTGTGGTAGTTGTAACCGTGGTTGTTGTAACAGTTCAAAATATTTATCTGTTCCATTCATAAATGCAATATGTCTTGTATCACTATCTCGGGCCTGCGAAATATAAATTTTTATACCAGTTATCACGACTTAGAGTATAATCAGCGTATTCGGGTTTCAAAACGTTTTCTCTATTATCAAAACTACGCGCTGTAAATTTTTTTATGATGGCAATACTATTTTCGTTAAATTTATCAATTAGTTCAGTTCTGACTCTTGCTTGTTCTGATTCCGATTCTGGTTCCGGTTCTGGTATAAGGTCCTTTATATCGCCTATTTCAGCACGAGCTTCGTCAATACCGTCAAGTATTTCTTGCATTAGTTGAGCAGCAGCTATTTCACCTGGAAGTTTTCTTAGAAACTTTCTTGCTTGTTTAGTTCTTTCTGCTATTTTTCCAGTTGCTTTAGCGGTTTCCTCCAACATGGGAAGAAGACCTTCGGTAGCCTTTGTAACTGGTTTAAATAACTGTTCTGCACCTTCTGTAAATTCCACCTGAGACTCCTGACGCTCTTGTAATTTTTGCTTGACAGAATCACAAACTGGAAGATATTTTTTAATTACCTCTGGTCGCTGTCGAGCTAGTTAAGTTGTGCGAGATTCCATTGTTAGCGTTATTATTGATATAATAATGATTTAATTACACCACGTTTCAGCAGCAGTGAGAGGACAACCAACAGTGAATGTCCCGGGTCGGTAAACCAGGAGGTATAAAAATTTGAAAATACAAGTATCAAAAGAAAAAGAACAAAAATGCGCTAACCCTGCAGAGGCCTCGGTTTAGTATAATTCGGTTAGAAGTCTTGGTTTAGAATTACCGACGCTTGTTTTTTCATTTTCGTATGAAGTTTTATTTTCAGAAACGGACTGCTCTAGAAAGTGGTCTGTTCACCCTCCCTGCTGCTGCATTTGAGCAGCCAAACAAGCATATAAAAGAACTGAGGGAAGACGGCTCTAGCAGTCAGACTGTGAATAAAGTAACCCATGGAAATAAAGAACAAACCCGAAGCAAAAGGGAAAGATACATTAACAGTTAACCTGGGCTTGGGAAACTATGAAATAAACCGTCCTCACTATTTCGGGTAAAGATAGCGTTTCACTTACGGAATGCAATTTCTTCAGACGCAAACACGAGTTTGAGAAGGAAAAGTGTCCGCCATGTGGTAAAACATGTGACGTGTGCAAAGGGAGAAATCATTTCAAAGTGAAATCCATTTAGTTAGTGCTAGTAGAAAGCACGAAGAACAAACAGACGGTGATGAAAATTGGCTTAATACCATAGAAACCAGCCAGAAAAGTAGAATTTCTGCTTTAATGATGTCAACAATTGCGAACTGTGTTTCCATTTAGATAGCGGCGCCGACATCAACATTATATGCAAGAAGTATGTTCGTAAAGAACAATTCAAGCCGACAACACTAACCTTAAACATGTGGAATGAGTCACACATGAAACCACTTAGAGAAGCTGATCTGAAAATTATTAACACGAGCATTGGGGAAGAAAGAACTGCAACTCTAGTTGTTTTACTAAATGGCTACATGAATCACCTAGGATAGAAAACTATTCAACAAATTGGATTTGTTACTGTTAACAGCGACTCGGTGATCTAGGGGAAGCAACTCTTACAGTCGACAGGGAATTTCTAGCAAAAATATTGCCGTGTAGAAAGTTGCCACTCTCACTTCAAGTCGAAATAGAGGTTTTAATACTTGGTATCGAACCGACTAATTGGGTTAGTCAAATGGCTGTTGCACAAAAGCAGAAATGGAAATTTGCGTATTTGTATAAATCCACAGCCACTAAATACCGCTCATTAGAAAACACGCGAAGCTTCCGACACTTGAGTACGTGTTACCGAAACTTGCTAAGGCAAAAGTTTTCAGGAAGCTTGATGCCAGTGAGGCATACTGGCATTTCCCTTAAATGCAAACTGGAAATGAAAACAAAAACTTACGGTATTGTGAATTAAATTCCAAAATAATCGGAGAATTACAAACATAAGTTCTAATAATTTAAAGTCCTGAATAAAAAAAAAAATAATTCAGTTCAAGTCCAGAATAAATCCTTAAACTGAAGGCGATGACGTGTCCGTTATAGCTTATAGAATGTTGATGTGTCAGCAGTTTTTTGTTGAATCACAGTAATGTAATTCCAGGTTAGAATTCAGTATAAATTCCAGTGAATATCTTTATCCAAGAATTGTAACAAAGCACTTTTGTATCTCCAGAGAAAATAATCACTTGAATTTAATAATTTAAAGAAAAAAATTCCAGCCCGAAATAATAAAAAAATACTGGACACAACATACAACTTGATTCTGCTAAAACTCAAAGCACAAATGACCTAGTCCTCACAGTTGCAAGATTATATAGTTCTCTACTTGACCTCAGGTCACAATTAGCATTTTCCAAAAATAATGGAAAATAACCTTCTGGAATGATGCCGATGTTTACAAAACAATAAGCTGGATTATGTATAATTCACTTAGGAAATTCCCAAACTTTGACCCAAATAAACATATTTACTTCTTTCATTAATAATACAGCTGATTTTAAACCCATAGATATAGAGAATAATTTAGCTATGAATTAGTTGTTTACAATGAATAAAATATTTTTAAAAAATTGGTTTGGGTCAAGCAGAAATGGACTTAATTTTGGACAAGTTTAAGTCCAACATATAATGTTACATTACAATAGCATGTAATGAAATGAAATAAAATAAAACTAAACAACAAACAAAGCACATTAAATATACATAACATTTCAAAGAAAACACACTCGAGCTTTTGACAATTTGGATGGTGTTTTCACTATTGCAGATGATATAATTGTTGCTAGATGTGGAAGCTCTGAACAAGAAACAAAACTAGACAATGAGATAACGAGAGAAAATTGCAAAATGTGTACAAACGATGCTTCGAACGGAATATCATGTTAAATCATGACAAGAAAGTAGGATTGACTGAAATCATTTTTCATAGTAAAAAAAATCACTAGTGAAGGAGTCAAAGCAGACAAGACAAAGGTTAAGGCAATATACAGAATGCTCACGCAAACGGATATTTCTGACATGAAGAAGCTATATGGCATGGTACAGCATATAGCAAAATTTCTTCCAGACTTTGCAAATAAACTGGAACCTATTCATCAACTCACACTTAAATACTCGATCTGGAATTGGGCAGAAGAATGCGAGGCTGCTTTCCAGAAAGTTAAGAAAAGGCTGACCGAAGCACCAATGTTGGAATATTTTGACTTGAACAAAGAAGTTGTATTACAAGTAGACAGTAGCAAGAAAATGACTGGGTGCTGTCTTACTTCAGGATGGTAGACCAGTTGAATTTGCATCGAGGGCACTAAAACCATCCGAAAGAAAGTGGGCGCAAATTTAAAAGCAAGCTCTTTCAATGCACTATGGTTTAGGATGTTTCGATCAATACACATGTGGAAGAAAGGTCATAATACAAAATTATCACAAACCGTTAGCTGCGGTACTAGAGAAGGCTTTGAGCAAAGCCCGAAAACGATTACAATATATCATGATGAGACTGTTTCGATATGGCATCGAATTTAGATCTGTGAAAGGAATAAATCTTGTTATCGCCGATGCCTTAGGTCGAGCTTATCTAGAAATTGTCGAGATAGAATCTGAACGACCAAGGATCCTGAACATTATGTTCGACAACTTCCCAGATGCGAGACTGCAAGAAGTCAAGAAAGCAACTTTGGAAGACGCTGATATTCATTTACTTATGGAACTCATTATTGAGGGCTGGCCTGAAACTAGAGACAAAATGCCATACTCAGTGTTACAATATTTTGAAATGCAGAATGTCCTTAGCGTTCAAGATGGCATAATTGTCAAATGAGAGACAATTGTAATTCCCAAATGATTGAGAAAGGATACAAAAAATCCTCTCATTTAGGCTACGATAGCATGATGAAGTGAGCTAGAGGAAAGATGGCATGAGAAATTAAACAAACAGTTGAATTATGTGAGGAATATAAACCTAGAAACCAAAGAGTGCCGCTTTTACAGCACAGTGATGGAGACAGACATTGGAATCAGGTAGGATATCCAATATGACCACCACAGTGGCCGTCTTAAAAATTGTATTATTGCCAATACTCCTGAATGAATAGTCATATCAACGTGGGGGTTTCACCAGAAAACTTCTCATGATGTCTAAAATTGTGCCGATCAGATATCCGATATGACCACCACAGTGGCCATCTCAATAATTGTGTTATTGCTAATCCTCCTGAATGGATAGTCATATCAACATGGTGTTTGCACAAGCTGACTTCTTATGATGTTGATCTAACGTGCAATATGACGATCATTGCGGCCATGTTGAAAATGTTGTTATTAATACACCCCATTGAATGATCGTATCACTATGGGTATTTTTAAAACAGTACAGCTTCTTAGGATGTCTGATGGGTCCCATCGTGCCAGTCAGATACTCAGTATACCTGCCACAGTGGCCATCTTAAAAATATTGTTATCACTATATTTCCCGAATCAATGCAATAATATCAGGCAAATATTACATACACTGTAATTAGAATTAATTTTACCCTTCAAAAGTAATGACTCGAGATGCTGTTTAATTGTATTTCAATTTTGAACAACTTCTGCAGAACTAGATTTTGTGCTGGGATATATGTAGGAATATTTTGAGTCTAGGACTCGATCTACCCGACTTGGTCAATTTTGAGTTTCACTTTTGGAACGAAAGTCATGTTAGCAAGTTCTCACCAAGTCTGATCAAAACTGGCTTAGCTATTCTGGAGAAGAAATGGAGAATAGAGTTTTCTTTTTCTGGTTGCTATGGAAGTCACATTGTTGGTAGATGAATCCTCCCGGGCATTTTTCTGCTTGAGCGTGTCCTAGAAAACATTCGTACAAAGTCTGATGCGAACTGGATTAGCCATTCTGGAGAGGATAAAAGTAGGTGTTCCACCTAGTGCCTATGAAAGCCATACCGATGCTTGAGAGCCAGCTTGGAAGCGAAACTGGTATGACCAGCAATAAGAATTATTCCTACAATAGTTGAATGAAGATTACCTCACCCGTTGTAGAGAAGATTAAAGTATTTTCCACATGGTTGGAGGCTATCCCGTTGCTAAGGAAACCAGCCTACACAAACGTCTGAGGGAGTATAACCTAAGAAACATTCCTACCACGTTTTATCTAAAATTGCTCCTCCTTTCCGTAGAAAGGGGTTCGGAGTTAAATACATGTTCTTCATTTGGTTTTATGGACGCCACAGCTTCACCAGAGAATCCACCCCAGTGTCAATTCTAATAGAATATTTGCTATGAAACATTAATATAACGTTTTAGCCCCCGCAACAATTTTGAAGAGTTTATTCTAGGAAAGATTCCTACCAAGTTTTATTGAAGTTGGTTCTTTCCTTCTGGGGAACAGATCTGTGTGGTGCAATGATTTCGCCATAGTTTCTATGGCAGATTCCACAACAATACGAGCTAGGGTTAAAATAATTGCTTTTACGGTCTTTCAGTTTGCTAAAACCCCAGCGTGCTAGAATTTTAATAATTTATCAAGCACATCAACTTGCCGAAGCGCTTAGAATTTTCTAATGCACTCAGTACAAGCATTTTTAAAATTATGAGCTGAAATTTCGGCTGGTGTAGAAATAGTTGAGAGCCAGCTGAATATCGATGATCAGTTATGCTCGGTATAGCCAACTGCATGCTCTGTGGGAGTCCTTCAAAATTGCCAGCATAGGATGACGAAATACCAACAAGTTACTAAAATTAGGGTCAGGGCTTAGGTAAACTAATTTTAATCAAGCATGACAAAATAAACATTGTAGAGAAGTTGTGATAGGCTTTCCATATGGTTCGTATGGAGGCCACCAGGTGAGTTACCCAGAATATAGTGTCGATAGAGCTTACTGTAAGAAATACTCCTAACAGTTTTGATCAAAACTTGCTCAGTGGTTCTAGAGAAGAAGCCGAAGTAGGGTTCTTACATGGATGCTAAGCAAACCACACTGTTGCTGGGAGAGCCAGCCCACACAGAACTAAGAAACATATTTATCGCATCTGATAAAAGCTTACTCAGTATTTCTAGAGAATGTGAAAAAAAATTTCTACATGGATGATTTCGAAACTTCACTGTTGTTAAGGTGGCCACCCTGGACACATTTGTTTTCAGAGCATGTGAGAAAATTCCTACAAAGTTTAATCTAAAGTGTCCCGACGATATTTTGAGAAGTAAAAAGTAGCAAAAGGTGGACGGACGGAGTACGTAGGCAGGGCAGTTCCATTAATTCATTTTGTTTTAGCAAGATGATCTATAACAATGTATACACTTGGTGGATCTATCTATCTGTCTGTCTGTCTGTCTATCTGTCTGTCTGTCTATTGACTGTCTATCTGGTGGATATGTAACTACCGCCAATCCACGTACTGGTCATAGAAGTTGTGACCTGAAGTGGTAAGAAAAATCTTTTTAAAATGTGCTCTTGTGTGTTACATTTTATTTCAACTGAAACTGGGGCAGATGACAAACAAATCTATATAGCCCAAATCTCCGTTCTTTGTCAAACTTTTTCTTGAAATTATTGTAGCATACACCATTGGTCGGTATCCGTCATTTGTTCTTATTCAACAGATTTTGGGCTACACAGACAGCGTTGGATGTGCCTGGCCATCTCTGCGTTGTGGTGGTCGGAGCGAAAAATTTCAAGCACTTTAGCCTCATTATGTATGTAAAGTACGGCTAAAGAATGAATGAAGTGTGCATGGAGAGGCCATGCCATTATAGCAGTACTTTAATATGCATTTGTATACATTTTGACTTGAATTATGTTTTATTTCTATGTATTATCTATACTGAAGTCACTAAAAGTGGCCTGCAGCAACAATCATGGAGTATGTTATTGTTTCTTCCCTAATTCTGAAAGCTAAGAACGCTCACCTTGCAGTGTCATTCTAGATTCAATTATCTGTCTCATTAGTCTTGCTGTCCCTCGTTCTATAAACAAACACCTAACCATAAAAAAGAAGAATAAAAGTATGTGGTATGCCTTCTCTAGGTAGTTTCTTTATCAAACTATTTATTGGTGATGACATCGCGTACGGTGTCGACTGGTACTGCTCTAGGAATATGTATTTGCGAAACATCCTCACTTGGTGGTTTATACATCAATGATGCTATTAAAAAAAGAATTGCTCCTGTGGCTTTGAGAGCGATCCACCAGATCATTAATCTAACACCCATATCGAAACTGTTGTACACCCAGCACGCACCGATGTCACTTCCGCCCTTGCTTTCCCACACCTGGCACGTGTTATCAATTATGGTTCCCAGTAAAACTGGACCAGGCGTTGTACCTGAAAATATTCAATCCACCAATACCCTTAAGTTTAACCAATACAAGGTTTCAGATTTCTCAGAGCATTATCATAATGTGTGTATGGTTCCAAGTTTGCAACTGGGTTGCTTTGCATAACTGCCACGTCTCTCTATCAGCGATGCTTTTAGCTTTACAATAATACATTGATGCCACCTTAGCTGTGTTTGCTACTGTAGCTTTTTCACTATAATTACTATAATTATTGTCGTTGTAGTAGTGGCAGTAAACTGAATATTATGTTGAATAAATCGAAGAAAACATTTAAAGCTTAAGAAGCTATTGCAAAAACCTTCGCAAGAACGTTACATCTAAAACGTTATATTAAATATAGATTATGCACTTCGATAATTCGCTCTTATTATTACGTAATAACTTTGAATTTATGATAGGAAGGGAATCTCTCTTGTATTGAAAGTCATTACGATTATTATGTTAGGAAGGGAATCTCTCTTGTATTGAAAGATATTACGACTATTAGTAACGTTTCGTTTGTCAAATTCCATAGAATGCCACATAATTTTTTTGTATTATTTTTGTCAGAAAATTATATATATCTTACCCAAGAGTCGCACAATCAAAATACTTATTCCTAGGGCCATTGATCTCAATTTATTCGGCACGCACCTATAATGAAAAATTGATAATAATTCTAGTATCAGATTCGAGTCGTAATTCTCTCTCTCTCTCTCTCTCTCTCTCTCTCTCTCTCTCTCTCTCTCCCATAGGCAAGGATTGAAAATATATGACTGACAATGAAATGCATGCCATATTTAATTAATGAAAACGCCTTATTTAATTAACGAACCATATATTAATTAGTCATTGTCTTTCGAAAGAACGCCAAAATAAGTTGTGCATGCTTTGTAATTCCCTTTGGATAGAAACTGAAAACAATTTTACTATTTGTAAGAATGAAAATGGGTATTAGAGGTAATGTTGGAGTTTTCAAAAACAGCGCATATCCAGGTACTCCATAGAAAATGTAACTTGTCAAAAATATTGTATATGGTGCCTAAAATTTCAAAAGTAATTAATATTACTTATAGTTGCTAAGAAATCGCAACCAAGACATCACTCATTCAAGGTTTCAGCTGTAATGTATGCTTGCCTGAAGGTAGCTGTTGTCGCTGGTGACATTGTGGCGAAGGTCACGATCATAATAAGAAACATTAGTACACAGTACACGTACATCCAGTCACATGTGTTTGTGCACGTCCCGCTAACCAAGTCAGGGATTGTTTTATTGATATATTTTTCATTGTAACATGCGCAATCCTTGAAAGTCTGGAAGTAAAAATGTTGTAATTTTACTTCAATAACTCTACATCAATTCCTCAAATACTCAGCATCACTCCAAGTCAGTGTAAAGCTTCAGGTAGTTTTGTACCTCGAAATCTTAACAACCGAAAACTAAAGCCAACAAATTTGGACCCTCGGCACGTGTCTGCTAACCATTTGAAAATGCAAGATGTTTCTCTCCTCGTCATTATCATCAGCAAACGTTCAACCTTTATATTTATAACCTGAACTGCAGGAAAAGAGCATGTTAGCATGTTTATCACTGTAATTGTTCCTGTTTCCATCCTGCTTCTTCCCTACGTCCAGCACATCCCTTTAAGGAATATCCCAGTCTTCACCTATATCTGAAGTGTTCGTATTGTGCAATGTAGAAGGAACTGAGCAACATTACGCGCTCACTAGTGCTTGCAGGTACGGACCATAGTTCACATATTATCCCGCACAAAATAAAAAACACAAAATATCGTAAATAAAAATAAAACTGGTGTCAAGAAACAAATACCAAACGGGAAATTTCATTCTATATATTTCGTGGCATCTTTCACCCTTGTCAATCACAATAATGGATAATTACCTCGTGTAAAATCTATTTTTGCACCTAGAATTAATAGCCAAAATATGGGGGATGAATTTAAATTACCTTACTTCCATTCGCCAGTATCATCTGACTACAACCGGCGAAGCATGGACTGAAGAACATCATCTGTTCCCTGCCAGAACACACCGGTTCAAAGCCAGCGGTGGTACAGCCACATTCCTCATTGCAGCCTGATGACAGTCCATCATAACTGTCTCTTTATAAAGTGAAAAAGGTTCAGTCATCAAAATGGTAAGAGTAGTACACACATAACATGTAGTCTTATGAATGTCTAACACGAGGGGTGGAACCTTCCAATAATGAACAGAAAAGTGTCACATTTTTCTTTCTCAACAAACTACACACGAAACATGTTCATACAATTGCGCAGCAAATCCTCTAATCGTCAAAATATGACATTAAAATGGGATAGGAGTTCATATGCAGGAAGAGAATTTTAATTGGATATTACTCTGTGTGATAATTGTTTCTTTAAATTATGGTCAAGATTATGACTGTATGGTCATTGCGACTCTCCATCCATGTGTATCAATCGCCTCTTAGATTTCTTCTAAATACATAAAAGTACTAACCATGCATACTTCTTTTAAAATACTAATAAAATTATAAAAACGAAAAACTTCCTAAAAAAAACAACCCCACAGGATATTGAAAGCTCTGAATGAAAGGGTATTCTAACATTAGTAAACATACATGAATGTGGCAAACTTTCAGGCAATTTATCACTGAAAACAATCGAAGATAACAGTACGTGAATTCATTAATAACTAGGTATAAAAATACTCTAAAAAGCTCTTGATCAGTCCACTCAGTGAATCAAAGTAATTTATTACCTTTGCAGTAGGTAACTTACTGTCCAGGATAAGATGCAGATACTCCAGGAATAGACGAAGAAGGGCAGTGTACCAAAAAGGTTGGAGACAGTAGCAGTGAGACTAGCATAAAACAGCTGCACAGCCGCATTATTCCGCGACACTTCAGTTGGAACCGCTTCACCAGATATCCACCTAGTAGCATTCCACCACCAGAGCCAATGATTGTCACAATCCCTGAACAAAGGAAACTCTACATTATGTGCATTTGAAATCCTATCAATTTGTATGATAGTATGAACAATATATATTCAACAAAAATCAGTACATTTGCCCCTTTTTAAATCATGGCTGAATATGACGGTTGCTCTTTTCATGGGTATATTTATTAATTTTGCCAGTATGATTAAGATGACGTCCGGAAATAATTACGCTCCTGACTGTAAATGCTGCCATTCAGTGTTAAATGTTGGCCTGTAATTGTTTCTTATAGTTTCGTTATTTTACGCCGTTTTAATGTATGCAGTTTAAAGATAAAACTCCTTGTTGACATAAGGTTTCTGAAGGCAAAGCTTAGTCACAAGAATGATTAGTTGCTTCAGTGACTTTTCCGTCATTCAAAAACGTTGAAAAAATGTTTGTATTTAAAAGTAAATCAAATATAATTATGTGATACCAAAAATGCTCCCAGCTGTAGGAAGGTCCATGTTAAATCTCTGATGGAGAATCTTCACTCCGAATGTGGCGTACCCACCGATGACCAGGGCCTCCATCGTGCATGCGAGGGAAAGTAGCAAAAACGGGAGATTTCGCAACTGGAAAGAGAAATGAAAGTCCACAGCTGTATATTACATATTACCATAATGAAACGAGCATTAATTTAAATTTAATTGTTTTAATTAATTGTGTCGGCATCCTGAACACTTTCACATCGGTAAGATCTAGTGTTAAAACAAAACGAGTCTTTAAAGTCCATAATCACAAGATTTTAGAAGATTACTTAGCGTTGCATTTCTTGAGTTTAATTATGACTCTGAGAAATATATAATCTTAGAGGTTTGTTTGTCAAAACAACACAAATTGTTTAGTAATCATATGCGGCAACCATGTCATAAAAATGAATTTACAGATGGCATGCGTCTTTACAAATCAGTTACAAATCTGGAACTTCAGTTTACCGATGTGTTCGATCTGGTTAGAAGTAAAATCCACGTTAAACGATTCGGTGTCAAGTATTTACTAGGTTAGTTAAAAACTACTTTATGGACTTTAACAAAGCAAAGGGGTGTGAGACACTATTTTACCAACTTTGATCGTATTTTCTCCACTAATTGTTGCTTTAATGAACTAAAATTGATTAATTATTAGAATCTAAACTGCAGTGATAAATACAATCGCTAAAAGGTTCTGTCTTCGTGTGGTGTGTCAAGGGCAAAATACAGCCTGGCGGAGCCCATCCCTCTCCAGACTGGGTGACCGCAGCCGAAATCCACTGATATAGTGTGGCACGCCCTGGCCCTGAATACATGGTCGTTGAGCTCATCTTGGAGCCTTTCCGCCCTGGCCTTTGACTTCCGCCCAGTGATGCTGTGCTATCATCACACTATTTTAACCATAGTTGGGAGACTTGTGGGGGCGGGAGCGTCTTATTCCGTCCCGTACGGATCCAGTGGACCTGTAGCACTGCCCAAAGGGCAGTAGAGAACAGGGAAAGATGGAGAGAATTGGTTGTAACGACAACTGTGGTGCCCCAACGACCTCTTGGGTTAAGGGATTGATGATGATGATGATGATGAAAAGGTTCTGCACTGAACAAATGTTATAGCACCTATAAATAGTCACGACTCTGACAATATGTCAAGGAACACGGTTAACAGAGTTAAACAGGAAACATTAATACAGAGCGGATGGGTAATATCTGAAATTATCTCTGTAATTTATAAATTATATGAATTAATACATGTTTCAAGCATACCAACAATAGCAGAGCCATAGGAAAGTCTTTCATGGATTTTCCAAAACTGGCGTGTGCCACTACCCCGTTATCGGTACCCGTGTGTACCTCTGACCAGCGCATCTGCTGCAGCTTTTGATATCCTGAAAATGTACAATATGTTAGATCAATTTCAGTTTGTAACTGGTAATGAAGTTCTTTAATGTGCATTTTAAAATTGTAGTGGTTCTTTGAATGTGAATAAAATGAGAGCTGTTCGAAAATTCAGTAACCAGAGAACTATTGTTTGTGTTTCAAAATGAAAATTGTTACTACTCTTTGATTTGAAAAAATATCAGTACTTGAAATTTAAAATTTCCAATATGCTTTCTAAAAGCAACTGAATATTCTGTAAAATAGACCATAAGAAGGGTATATAAAATTATAAAGAACGCGACATTGCAGCTTCTGGCAAACTTGGTAATTGATATTAATTTGATAAGGAGTTTGCCTGAGGTGATACTGGCCTTCCATTTGGCCCAACAAAGGCAAATTTGCACCTAATACCAATTGTTGGAATTTTCGGTTTGTCTGATCCAACACCATGTCCTCAAGGATTACTAACATGTACAAATACACAACGGAACTCTGTACGAATACGTAACAGAACTCACCTACTGAATGCACCTCTAGATGGCGTGTGTGTGTACTGATCAACCTTTTGGTTCTCAGTTTCAACACATTTATTCATGAGCAAAGACTTTGGAAACAGAGAGCCATTCGAGAAATTTCATAGCACACTCTCGCCATCTTGCGATAAACAAGAGTGGCGAATGGGTTCAATCATCATCCCAACAATTTTCATATCGTCCGACGATTTTGATAATCGACGTTCTATTGTAATGAAATCTTGAATTTAAATAATGTACTCAAAATTAAATTATTGCTGTTTTAGGTACTGCTCAGGAATTGCAGGATTAATGATAAAGAGCATTTTGTACTCACTTGTACGCTCCAAATGAGCGGCTCCAAAAGTGGGGACAGTGCAAATATTACCATCCACAATTTTTCAAATCAATTAACATTGTCGAAAAATTCTATCACTCTGTTTAGAAGCATTACACAAATTATTTCATTGAGAGAGAAGTTTGTAACGTCCATCCATAGAAAAAAATTTAATTTACCAACTACCTCATAGTTACACTGAAATTTGTCTGATGATCTCTTTCTGTGAATTGATCTTGACTAATGAATGAAATAATGCACTTTATGAGACCTCAAAACAAGCTGAAATAATGCACCTGGAAGTCTTTTCGGATAACCAAGGATCGGACAGGCTACGATCAGAAAGGCTCCGATAGAAATGGTTGTGCTAATCCACCAGGCTCCAACCCATTGGGGATCCATGGAGGTTAAAGGGACACTGAAAAAGTTGGAGCAATTTTAACATCATAAGTTATATGAATATTGAAATGCTCCCTGATTTTCTAATCCTAATTTCCTTGACATTGATTGAAAGAAAATATAATATAGTTAAAGGTCCATATTGGAAACTGGCATGAAAGCGTTTTGTTATAGACAAAGTATTCTTTAAATAAATAAAAGCATTAGAATCATATCCATAAAGATATGAATCTCATTTCCCATAATATTAATTCCATTATTATTTAAGTTTTCAGAGATTACATCCTACTCTCTAGACTGATAAAGGTATATAATACTGACTATGCTAACAAATAACCTTTTAACACAAATATACCATATACATTATGATGCCAACGAATTTATTTAGGCTTGTTTAAAGTTATGTGGGTTTTTTTGTCAGCTGCCTGACGACACTTTCTTATTTGTTTGTTTCGTGTTTAAATTTCATTTTCTGGGTCTATGGTATATAGCTTTTGGTCCTTAGTAATTTATAATAGAATAATAACGAAAATATGCGCTTTGCCGTGTATAAACATTTCTTGAAGAACTTGCAAAGGACTTTAAACCCAAGGGCTCCAATTGCTTCCTCGTATTCCGTAAACGTTTGCACGCGACAAGATATGTATTATAATTACACACACACACACACACACACACACACACACACACACACACACAGATCCACACAGACGTACCCTCTGACATAAATCCTCGTTCTGAATATGTTACGTTTCATTTCTGGCATCCCTTTGAAGATGATAGATTTTTATATGTCGTCACAGACAAAAAAAGAGTGAATTTTCTCAGTGCCACAAGTTGTATATACAAAAGCTTGTTTGTCTGTATTGCATAGCATCGAACAATTGCTTTCAAAATGTCTGATATCCATCTCTTTGTTTCAAAAACTATTTACCTGGATGGGTCAACTCTGTTAATGTCAACAAAAAAGCTCAGTGTCTGTCCACCGACGATGTATCCAACAGCAACACCGATTGCAGCAAAACAGAACGTCCAACCTGTAACATTAATAGTATTATTTAAAACTTATGTCTGAATTTTACGCTTCGTTGCATACGAAAATGGTTACATGGAAATCTCGACCCCAAACGTCCTGTCTTCTTGTTGTTATGCTAACTGACGATCTTGCAATTTTTATGATGTATCAAATTTTTACATTTAATTAAATTGCAATTAACGCTTCCTATTTGTGTTTAATGCTATAGGATCGTCTACAATAAGGATAATCAGATTTCTTTCATAATATGTAAGTGATGAAAAGAATAATAAATCAAACTTAAATACATGATTTTCATTAATAAAATAATGAATATCAAGCACAGCACGTGCTAATTCTACTTACTGATGTAGAAAGAAGTAAGTTTCGGCTTGCAGTTCTCGTCTATGTAAGTTAAGCCGAGCGTGAACATGGGTGAAGCCCCGACTCCAATAAGAATTTGACCAATCACAAACAACCCATACATGGCTGCGTTTGAATTCTGAGCTTCTCTACCGTTAGATTCACCTTTTGATGCGTTGAGTTGATTTTGCTTGTTGCATAGGTTCTCGGACGCATTTGAGATGACAGCAGCTAGAAAGAGAATCCAGAAATGTAGCTTAAGAGGCGCGGAAAGTGGTCTATGGGATGCAACCCAATCACTTTCGTGAAAAATAAAATTTTTGCACCATTCCAATTTACCTTCGTTCCTGATGATTGTGCAACTAATCATTTAACGTATTTATACGTTTTGCCAGTTGTTCTGCGATGTAAGTAAAGTTTTGATCACGTGTGACATTAAGGCATCGTCCACAATTGAAACTTGCTGGAATCACATGTGATCTATTTTTCAAGAAACGGAAAAGAAGATTAATACTTTTGGGTGTATTTTTCAGGTTAGAGATGGTGTATCCCAGGGATCCAATTCAAGCCCCTTAATTTTATTCTGTACATAAATTATATCGTACAAGATATAAACTCTAAAATGAGTTTCTTTGCAGATGATACACGTCTTTTTCTAATTGTTTTAACGCAAAATCCCTGAAAACTTTCAGAAAATGAACAAAATCTGTCCATCCATCCATATATGTTCAACCAGAGCGTTGAGGCAGTTAACATCGTATAGTTTTTCTGTCGAATAACTTCTCATGGCACACATAAAGAGAGTATATAAACGATAAGGCATGTTAAAGAATTACTATAATGTTAAGACTTAAATTTCAGCTTGACAGAAAATCATTAGAAATTATACATATGTCTTTTATGCATCCTTTCTGGAATATGGTAATGTGGTTTGGGAGAACTGTACATTACTTGAGAAAAGTGAGCTTAAAAAATAATAAACGAGGCAACAAGAGGTGTGAATGTGCAACAGAATTAGTAATCGTTGAAGCTTTACATCGTGAATAGGTTGGTAACGTCTTTAATCCAGACGACACACGTATAAATTTGCACAAAACTTAGTAAGTTCTGGTGTTTGTTTTCTTTCTTTTATAAAACCGATCACTTCTGTTAAAGCGTCATGGGATTACGGACTACAGAAAAGATTTAATTACCTCCGACATGAAACAGTTTGACAACGAGCAATAGCTACATACTTCCAAAGTGAAGATCTCGCAACGGAAGTGATCCTTTGAGCATTAACAAATTCACCTATTGCAAAAACAGGTGATAGCACACTCTTATGAAGAATTTTAGTCTTAGTTCAATTGCAAATTAGAATTATTAGACTGACAATAGCGAATCATCACAACAAAAACGAATGGAAAATATAAAAAATTGGATAGCAATTTACCAGAAATTAATCCAATATTAATCTATTTGTTTAATACTGTCTTTCAATATGACTCCAATATTAATCCATTTGTTTAACACTGTCTTTCAATATGACTCCAATATTAATCCATCTGTTTAATACTGTCTTTCAATATGACTCCAATATTAATCCATTTGTTTAATACTGTTGTTCAATACGACTCCAATATTAATCCATTTGTTTAATGCTGTAGTTCAATTACGTGCATCGAGAGGGCTTTTGTTGACCCAATATACAAAAATGCAATGATTCCAACAATTATCGAGGCTTTATACTCACTGATGTGCTAAACATGATACTCACCGGCATCTTGAATAACAGACTAACAACGTAGACAGCTGATAGGTAGATAATCAATGAAGGTCAGTCTGGATTATGAAAAGTTTATCTACGGTCGATAAAATGTATATTCTTCCAACTTTGGTGCAAGAACAAAATTCATTAGTTCCGGATGGAGGATTCTTGCGCCTTTTGGTCGATTTTTCCAAACCGTTTGATTCCATAGATCACTCAAAAACTTACTGAATCCTTAGTAAAGAAAAGTACCAGAAGAAAATGTTTGCTTATCATATCAATTTATAATAGTCTTTGATCGTGGGTCAGAGTTATTAGCTGTATACAAACATTAGTACTTTCCAACATAATTACCAAACAAAATTGGATTCTAAATCCTCTCATTTTTAAATTACGTATAGATGATTTGATTACCAAATTAAGAGAGAAATGTAGACATGGAATACGTGTCTCTCGAGTAGTACTATGTTCCAAATCCAAAAAGACCTTCTAGATTCGCAATGACTTTTCCCACTGAGGATAAGTGCATCTGTAACCGTAACCTGCGTGAGCCCACAAGCATAGGTCTCACGCGGTGTCTCAGTCAGATCAATATAGCCACTGTAAGCTCGCAGGCAGATTGATCTACTCGACTTTTACTGCCTGTAAGTCAGTTACCAGTTTTCGGTAGCTAGCGTTCCGTATCTGCGGAGGAAGCCGTTGGTGGTTTTTCATCTCAACCAACTCCATTTCGAAACTCCGCAGTATTAACTGTTTAGTCTTGGCAATTGTGCTGAAACTGCTTTGCGAATGTAGACGTAGCGTTATCATTTTGTCAGCGCCACCCCACGACACCAGTTACTACTGATATAGTCCCGACAGCAAATCTGAATGGTATTCATATGATGGTTGTTGTAGTCACAATTTCAGCAATACCAAGGGAATAGCATCGACAGCGAGACACGCGCGGTTATGTTTCGATAGTAAAGCGGTTTTCTTGGTGATTTCATCTCGCAGTTGTTGTTACACGTCGATGTTTTGTTCGCGTCGGTAGCTTTGAGGGTTCTTCGACGTTCGTCTATTAATATCGTAATCAAGAAGTACAAATGATTCGCATTCGCGTGCTTATGTAGTGATTCCAGCTGCCCTTGATTTGGTATTGCCATACCAGGTTGGTCTTAACAGTCGAATTATATTTGTCTCTTGACAAGATTATATTTGAGAGTTTACGAGGGTCTATTAATAGCTTAATTTTGAAGCAAATATTCGTCTACAAAATGCACAGAATCAGCATCATGCTGGCTCAACACCCTGTCGCTAAATTCCGCAACATATGTCATCGCGTGGTTGTTAAAATTCAATCCAATATAGGTAATGATACAACTTAAACACAAACACCAAAGATGAATAGGTGTCCATACGAATGCATGTTGAATCTTTGGAACTGAATTTATCTCTGGCGAGCGATGTTATTAATATAGCATGTATGGAAGAGGTTTTAACATTGTCATCTCAAAAGGTCATCCTGAGTAAAACAAACTTAGTCAACGGAAAGGCCAGTACCTTTGCAAGTCTAATCAAAGACCATTTCCTTTTTGTATTCGTCTACCTCTGACTGAGACAACTTTAGCGTCACTGACGTGTTGTTTTTGTTGACTGCCTTAAGCTGAACAGGTTTTGTTTGGGTTAGCTGCACGTGAATAATTCGAGTGAACTTGGATGGAGAAAGCTTCCATGTGACCCAGCAATCATTTTTTTTTTTTTTTTGCTCTTTATTTTCGGAAGCTGGTTTTAGCTAAAACGAGCCTTAACTTCATGATGTAATATTTCTATTTGAAACGCAACTGGTTCAGTTAGGAGTTGATAAAACTTTACCGTTTTCACAGGCTCGTGAATGACCGTCATTCAGTCACATGTGTCTTCCATCAATAGAGTCTTGTCTGAGAGGATCAAGGCAAATCATTTGTAACCACCGGCAGGAGCTTTATTTACAAATGTGTGAAAGTACATGTCGACCACGGACTGTTAGAACAACTCCAGGTGTTCGAACAGAGTGTAATAAATCAGGTAAATCGAAGCGAAATCTTTCTGGTCAATCTGCAGACCGGTGTCAACGTTTTGATGCCGTTGCATGTACAACCTCCCTTCCACCATCGCCATCGATGGGTACAACCTGGAAGTTGTTGAGAACTTCACGTACCTCGGGTCCACCGTCTCCAGCTCGCTCTGCATTGATGCGGAGGTGAACGACAGGATAGCCAAGGCAGCAGCAGTTATGGCCAGACTGAATCAGAGGGTCTGGAACAACCCCAACCTCAATGAGAAGACCAAACTGCGCGTCTACCAGGCCTGCGTGCTCAGTACAGTCCTCTACAACAGCGAGGCATGGACCACCTATGCGAGCCACGAGAGGAAACTCAACAATTTCCACCTGAGATGCCAGTGGCAGGACAAAGTACTCAACACAGAGGTTCTGGAACTCGCCAGCTTGAACAGCATGTTCTCCATTCTTAGCGAGAGGCTCCTTCGCTGGCTCGGCCACGTTAAGAGAACGGACCCAGACTGCATTCCCAAGGACCTGCTATACGGCGAGCTAGCAGAAGGCACACGACTGACTGGACGGCCACGTCTGCGCTACAAAGATGTCTGCAAGAAGGACATGAAGACGGCCAACATCAACGTCAACAACTGGGACAGCTGTGCTGACGATCGCTCCTCCTGGTGCCTTGCTGTCAGACAGGGCGTTCAGAAAGCCGAGGAAGCGAGAAACACAAACCTCGCTGAAATGAGAGCCAGGAGGAAGGCGAAACAACAACAGTCTCAACAAGCATCGACGTTCACATGCAGCAAGTGCAACAGAGACTTTCACTCTAGGGTCGGACTCTTCAGCCACTCGCAAAGGTGCAGATAGGACACCCAACCGGAAGCTACACCATCGTCTCCCGAAGACGGACGGATGCCGATGACATGTATAACCATAGCTTGTGATCTGCACGTGCTACTTGAATGTTTTCAAAGTTAATCAGAATTATTATTAACCTCAGAGAAACGTCAGACACTAGGTGTCAGCCTCTCAATTCGCATTTTGAAAAGCTGCGAGCAAACGTTTTGGTGCGCTGAGACCAAGTTGGGTACTAATTTCCCAAGTAAACTGTTCCTGAATGGAACTTGAAGTCAAGTCTGTGGAGAGCGCGAAGAATTGACGCGTCTGAAGACAGCATAAACAACATCAAAACATGATTCCGTAGTCAACGATTGGCGTAGCACAGGCATCCACAATGTTGACAACTTAATTGTACCACCATCAACACCTGCGGCAGGCTAAATTGCATCATTGGTGTTTTCCTTACGGATTAACACAACTGAATGTTTGGCCTCCAAAATAGTCTTGCGTCCATCTAAATAAAATCCAAGTATATGGCTGTGAGGAATCGCACACGAAAACATCAATCGCAGCTGTATCTGGCGAGACCGATAATCGTTGTAGCAATGTCAAAATTATCAAAAATTCCTTCGATTTCCAATCCGTGATGAGATATCATAGGCTATTAAATAATGCCATTATGTCGTTGTTAACAAATTAAATTTTGTTATCGGGGTCGTAATTGTTACTGTTATCGACGCGCACACGTTTCCTCGATTTCCAAAAAGATCTCACATGGAGGAAAAAATTTAGACGTGTCCAGCACTTGCAATTTTGTTTGTAGCGTGAGATCTCTAGCCGGATAGAAACAATACAAAAAATCTCGGACGCTGAAATCTACCATCACAGGCGCGCATGTCAAACGCGGTTAGGGTGCATCATTGAAATTTGCCATCACTTATGTATTATCGATTTCGTTTAATAATTTTGCCGTCTAGGCCCACTCCACAACAGAAATCCGCTAGATCGTGCTAGATTTGCATTCATCAAAGAGACCAGACGTCGTTGCGAATTCACTGTTCATTTTACCAAATGAGGCTGAAATTTGTCGTCCTTGAAAGCGATGTAACTGCTTTTGGTTGTCGAGTCACCAAGCTTGTTGTCTTCACTCTTTTCGGTTACTTATTTTGAGAGCATAGACTCGTAACAATATTATTTCATTGGCTTCATTGTCTTTTTCCTCAACATCATAGTTGGGCGTTTCCTCTAAGGCAGGGTTCAACTCTTCTCCACAGCGCACGATAATACTTGGCAACAGATCCGCAATGTCGGCAAAGCTGATTTCGCACTTTTCTCCGATACCACATTTAAGACATGACCGAGCGCAGGGGCAAACACGTAAAAGGAAAAAATGTGACTTACAATATTCACAATAAAATCTTCTGCCGCAGGGTTCACCTTTTCCAAAGCATACGCCTTTGCAATGATTGTGTCCCAGTGCCACTGAACATTCTATATACACACAACGTTATTGAATTGATTAATATTTTTCCAGTCGCCTTCGTTTTATCTCCTTTTGTGCTTACAGTGGTCTCTAAATCAAGTGGTCAAAATCTTGATTATATCTGTTAGAATTTCATGATGTCCATAAAGCGATATACCATATACTTGAATTAGGGTAATACGATTTTGTAGATCCATCTTTGCTTTAAGGCTTGTTCTTTCTAGAATCTTTGTAAAATTCGCTTGCAAACCTGGATAGACTTTCCATCAAGTCGACTCTAATGAGCTCCATAGAACATCACAGAGCAGGACACTATTTCGAAATGGCCATAATTTGCACGTTTGCATCCAACAATACAAAATGTCTTGGAGTGCTTGTATATTTCAGATATGTTTTTGCTTCATTGGACTTAGAAACGGCTTCAGAGAATTGTTCCAATTGACTGCGCTGCTTCATTGCTGCGGTGTTGTAGATTAATTCGTATACCTCATGAAAGTCGGAAAAGGATGCCATTCATGTATTATATGTGAAAGGCATTTTTCTAACTGATTTGATCATTGATGTATTACTGCTGATTTGGATACTGGCGTCACCGATCAGTTCAATGTTATCGTCACTGGGTTCGTTTAAAGCCAGCGACTTAACCTTTTCTTGCACACTATCATACAAAAATTCTTCACGCTTGTTGCTATCTACTTCGTCGAGTTTTCGTTGCTTTTGTTCCAACATGATCCCTAACTTGTTTAATTTATTAAGAAGCTCCGGATATGTATTTACAAAATCATACAACATTCTTTGGGCCTCCTTGACGAATCGATATGACGCATTTAATCCAAATAGTGATTTATTCTTTTCTTTGACATTACAAACATACCGTTGCTCTGGCAATTTCATTCATGATTATTACCTGAAATGTATCGATGAGAGTAGGGCAGGCTAACCGATTAGGCCACAAGAAATCTTATCATGTAATAACTTATATATAAACTTAAAAGTGCTGACAAAAACAGTGTGGTGCGCCCCTACCTATTAGTCAATGTAGAGATGAAGACATTTAAGAATTATCATTCCATCGCCCATTATTTTCGATGGTGTACATATCAATGTCAAAGATCACATACATGGTCCCACATGTTTAACATAGCTGGCATCTTGATATGGTCAATTTATGTCTCGCATTATTATTTAGCACTTCTAACGTCAATTTGAGCGCTTTCATTCCTACAATTGTCAAGACAGCTGAGGTTACAAAATTTTTAGTTTTCTCTGAGAATTATAGGCAACGCATAATTCTCCACTTGTCGACCTAAGCTGTCTTATACAAGAGAAAGAATCCTACAGGCAACAGAATGTACTCTGCAGATCAAAAATAACAATGATACAACAAAGTGACAGTGGCTGTATTGATCTCACTTGGGCACCTCGTGGGAACTTTGCATGGGGGATCAAGCGGGTTACAATCACAGATACACCTGTTTAAAAATCCTCAACGGGAAAAATCATGGTGACTCTAGAAGGGTTTTAAGAATCTGGAGCCTAAATTAACCAATCGGTTTCATACCGCTGTAATGCCACTGCTTCTCGCGCTTTTTATCTTTCCATATGTTATGCTGATGATGTTGTTAATTGTGCAGATGTTCTAATAAATCTAAGACATCAATTAAGGTTGTGGAGGAATTTTGCGATAAAACAGGGATTTGAAATTGGAAATTACATGTTGTGTAATATAGAAGGTAAAGTTGTCATTGTCTGTGAACGGAATACAGTATCTATCGAGAGTCGTCAATGCCACCCCATTAATAGCTTCCAGATGGCATTCAATAATCGTAACACTTATGTTCCTTGACACTTCTTTTCTCTTGCGAGTATTACCAAGGCTATCGTATCAAACAGTTTCAATCCCCAGCACCATATGGTAATTAAACTTTAAATATTTTTGAGAGACGGTAGAATGCTTCCATATGACGTAAACATTGGTATTTTGATAAAATGACTGAAAAGTGAAAGCGATTTACTTAAGCGCACCTTTTGTTGACACGCATGTACTTCTACAAGTCATGGTCAGTTGTAAACAAAAAATTCGTTTTCAATATGTAACGATTCGCTCTGCAAGAAAGCCATGTTCATTTTCAACATCGCTTTTTTCTTTCTTTGTTATTTTTTAAGCTTTAAACATAACGCGCTTCAAATATTCCTCACAGTTTCTCCTTTTATATTCTTTATTTCTTTATGCTAATTTTTGTCAAATCTTGCACTATTCAGCCTTATGCTTTATATTTCCATGGTTAAATGCTGATGTTTATTTATTTTAGGGTCTCTTTATTTTGACTATTCAGAAATGTAAACTTCTTGTTGTCAGAGTTTAATATCATCAGCAATATATTCACATTTATTTACAATTTTTTCTATCGTCAAAGGAGAAGAAGATTGTAAGCCATTGGTTTCGTTCTAATCCTTTACCTTCCATAGTAGAGGTTGTGTAATCTTCAAATTCAAATATATTAGATAAAATATGCTTAAACTAAACTAAATTAAATTACACGGATTTTATATCACGCACTATGTCGTTGTGGAAGCGTGGTTATATCTATTCTTACGATACGTTAATTCTATGTTATTTTCAACTGTGTTTAAATGAGTCCGGTAAGAACAACAAGTTTATTCTTTCCATAATTTTGTTTTCTAAAATGGATATATTTTGTTTCCAATTAAATGTTTATGCCTTTCACGGTGACGCATAGTTAATATTCTTGTTTGTTGAAGACCTTGATATTGTTGACATGTTCTTGAATTATCAAACATAATTGAAAAAAATAAAACATTACTTCATATAGGAAATCAGGACGAAAAAACTTCAAGCAGAGTGAACTTTACATCGTAGACGACAGGTACTTTTGAAAGATTAATAATAACTCGTGGACATCGTTTATACAGAATAATAATAACTCTTAAAGATCGATTATACAGAGTAATAACTTCGTTGAAACGAATAATAAGAACTCTTGGACGTCGATTACATCGACTATTAGATAGCACAGAGTTCGTCTTTACTTAATTTGTTTGCATTTAAAGTAGAAGGAGAATTTACACATTACCTATGGTTTAAGTAACAGATAGGATACAAGACATACGTCTCTAAGTAGATATTTATAAATATGAGGGTGGTTGGGTTTAAAATATCACGTTTGATGTAACGAGAACTCGTATATACGCTAGGAAGTTAGACATGGTTATGCGTACCAGTTTGATATTGGCAAAATCGTGCAACATTAGTGTATGCAACCAGTGCATATTTTGATATCTTGATCCTTCTACATTCTGAACATCGAAAACCTGGCGATGACAGAATTAGAATGAGAAAAAATTTTTCAGGTGAATATCAAAGAGAATAATCCTTACCAGAAACAGTATACTCATATTTGCCGCCAATGAACTGAGGAAGAGAAAAGATCAAACAGCCAATGGACATCAGAACTATACCGGATGCCAGAATCCTAGGCTTATGCCTCTGTTCCCCAAAATATCCTATGAATAAATAACACAAAAAGGCACCGAAGTCGTTGCTACTGGCGATAAGCCCAGACCGGGAGCTTGACAGGGCATATCTTTTCTCCAGAGCTGGAATGATGACGTTTATTATTCCATTCACTACAAAGCCCTCGAAGAAACTGAAAACGCATTGCCAAAACACATGCCACCTGATAGTGTTGAAACGTTGAAGATATCTGAAAATAATATTTCATGGAATTAGACCGCATCCCTCTGAACTGGTTCCATCCATAACTAAAGTATTTGGAAGCATACAAAAAAAAAAAAAAAAAAAAAAAAAAAAAAAAAAATAGAGAAAGAAATAATTCACAAAATTAACTTTTACGACACAGTAAAAAAATAGTTTATAAAAAACGTGCCATATCATTTGAATTAAAGTTAAAAGGTTAAAGGAAATTAGTCAAAGTACATTTTGACATCTATCGTTCGATGAAAAAACTATCGGCATGATCGTTCTATATACACGCAAGTGCATCACATTCCTTCTCATTTTCATGTGCAGCATGCATATTTTCAGGCAGTACATACTAATGTGTGATTTTTTTCACTTGACTGACTTCTTAATATCGACAAGTGTATCATACTCGACGACAGTACTTTGTAACAGCTATATTACGTCTCTAATCTGGCGTAAAGCATGTCGTCAGATATCGCATGCAAGAAAGCTGTTACTGTCTCGGTCGTGTGCTATTGTTGTAAACTGGTATTTATCCCATTCATCTAGAAGAAAAAATACACCGATTTAAACCAGTTTCAGACAATTTTGTTCAGCAATTTTGCAACTGATAATTGTAAAGATAAAAACACTGGTTTTAATAAAAGAAGTGTAAAAAATAACATTCTCATAATTGCCGAATGAACTTGAATTTGTTTATGTTGTCACATCTCTTACACACACACACACACACACACACACACACACACACACACACACACACACACACACAAACCTGGGCTTGATGGTAAAGCATCCATATTCTTCATCCTCTTGAAACTTTACCGTATGTCCGTACCCTTGTCCAGGTGTCGTACCAGTCAGCGGAACTGATACCTTTATAAAAAGAAATAGTCGTGTGTACGTAAATTCTGCTTTGAGGTATAGTATATATTTATACACGAACCACCTAACTCCGGCATATTGAGCGTTGTGTACGTGGTAACTGACAATTTTATCTAATTTGCTTGGATGCAGCTTACTTTCATTTATTGCTATTGAAACACAGTGAATGTTTCTAGAATTGCTTCGAATGCATACCCACTCCGAGTGCTATTAAAATATAGTGAATGTTTCTAGAATTGCTTCAAATGCGTACCTATACCAAGTGCTATTAAAACAAATTGAATATTTCTAGAATCGCATAGAATACATACCCACAGCGCGTGCTCTTTCGCTTTATCACATAAGCTATAATGATCTTAGGAATCGGTAAGAAATTCACTCTTAAAAGTGCGCTACATTAATCTGCACAAATATTGATGCTGGTGTTTAGCTCTTCTGGTCATGGAACAGAAGGCTTAAGGGGAGGCCTGTCGTCTGCCTCCGTCCGTTAGAATAATTTTGTTATTGCAACTCCTCCTAAACTAACTGGAGGATTGTCATGAATTTTTACATATATACATTCATCATAAGGTTTAGTTGATCTTAAATGATAATAGCGCCCCTCGGACATCCAGTATGGTCGCCACGGTGGCCATCTTGAAAATCTTGTTATCGTTTCTCATCCTGAGTGGATAGTGATATCAACATGGGATTTTCACAAGCAAGTTTTTTTTTTTTTAATGGTGTCTAGTATCTCTAATTTAAAACAGTGCTGCTCTAGCATTTATTATAGCTGCCACCTTGATTATCTTGTTATCCTTACTTTCCTGAACTGAAAGTCATAGCGACATGGGGTCATCACTATAACAATTTTTATGGTGTCTGGTTGGTTCTAAATGAAAATGGTGCCTTTTCTACTTTCAGTATGGTCCTAACCTTGTTCTTGCCATTTCTCCTGAATAGTAGGGGTTTGTCATCAAACGGCTTCGAATGATGCCTAGTTGGTTTGAGAATTGTTCCAATCTAACCACCAAAATGCCGACATAGGCTGCCATCTTGCCACTTTTTTTTAATCAAAACACCATCAGAATGGATGGTCCTATCAACATGGGATTCCACGAAAAGAGCCATTATGATGTCAAGCTACTTCTGAATGATAATGGTGAAGATAGAATTCAATATATTCGAAATGGCAGCCAACTTAAAATATTGTGATCGCTCCCCTCCTAAACGGAACATCATACCGACAAGGTTTTTACCGAATGACTTTTCGTATTATTTCAAACTGGTCTAATTGAAAATGGTTCCCATCTGAAATCTAATATCGCCAGCATGACTGCCATCTTAGAAATCTTGTTATCGCTACTTCAGCTAAATGGATTGTCATATCGACATGGGGTTTTCATCCAAAACGACCTCGTATGATATCCTGTTGGATCTAAATAAAAATGACGCCAATCTTGCAACCAATAAGGCTGCCATGATGCCCATCTTTGAAATCTAACTACTCATACTTTCCTAAATGGATGTCCAAACCCTCATGGCTTTTATACCAATAGACTTCTAAGGATATCTAATTGGTCTTGAATGAAAATTGTGCCGATTTTACATCAATATGTCAGCCACGGCGACAAATTTAAAAATCTTATTATAGCATAAAAATATAAGAGATTATGTCATCACTCAGCAGTTAGAAAGCAGAAGCCGTCTTATCTTAGATTCCTATAAGTTCTTCTCTTTCTGTAGAGTGTCAATATTTTTGATGGACTCTTATTTAGTAATCAGTATAACACTGTGATATAGTATCGAACATTCTTTTATGGTAAGCAGAACAAATAAAGAGATCTTGAAGTTAATTTCACGAATTGCGCATGCGTTCGACAGTATGTGAAGCTGTCATGGTTCAGACTGAAGTACAGCGCATAATGTGTCAGTAAATACATCTACTATTAATGCCTTATGCTCACAATAGATATACATATACTATTAATGCACTACGCGTACAGTTGACACACATGTACTATTTATTAATGTATTACGCCTTCAGTTGAAATATATGCAGCATTAATGCACTACGAGTACCGTTGACACATGTACTATTAATGCATTACGCGTACAGTTGAAATATATGCAGCATTAATGCACTACGCGTACAGTTGACACACATATACTATTAATGCATTATGCGTATAGTTGAAATTACATGCAGCATTAATGCACTACGCGTACAGTTGAAATACATGTGCTATTAATGCACAACGCATACAGCTGAAACAATGAACTATTAATGCACTACGCTTACAGTTGAAATGCATATACTACTAATGTACTACGCGCAGTTTAAGTACTTGTGCTATTAATGCACTACGCTTACAGTTGAAATACATGTGCTATTATTGCACTACACGTACAGTTGAAAGAATGTACTTTTAATGATCTACGTTTACAGTTGAAATACATGTGCTATTTATGCACTACGCGTACAGTTGAAACACATGTACTATTAATGCACTACGCGTACAGTTGAAATGTATGTGATATTAATGCATTATGCTTACAGTTGAAATACATGTACTATTAATGCATTACGCTTACAGTTGAAATGTATGTGATATTAATGCATTATGCTTACAGTTGAAATACATGTACTATTAATGCATTATGCTTACAGCTGAAATGTATGTGATATTAATGCATTATGCTTACAGTTGAAATACATGTACTATTAATGCATTATGCTTACAGTTGAAATACATGTACTATTAATGCATTACGCTTACAGTTGAAATACATGTACTATTAATGCATTACGCTTACAGTTGAAATACATGTACTATTAATGCATTACACTTGCAGTTGAAATACATGTACTATTAATGAATTACACTTACAGTTGAAATACATGTACTATTAATGCAGTTGAAAACAGTAAAGTTTCTTACCTCTCCTCCGTCCATATTGGTTTATATGTTTATATCTCACTATTACACGGACGCAGAATGGACGCGTTATCAATGTTAACAACATTCATTTGAATGCCGTGTATGTAACAATTTTCTCCGAAATTAACAGTGTCACTGCATGCGGTAATTTGTTTCTCGTCTTCCTCATGCTCTCTGCAAGAAGAAGTTGCTTTTCTTGGGAGTATCATAGATCGCTTTATTTCCAGATTTTTCTGAGTTATTTCTCGTCTTCGAGTGTGCACTTAAATTTAAAAATGTCTCAAGAAAATATAAATATGAATAAATACATGACATAACGCAAAGGAACCTATACCGTATGTATCATTTGAGACTGCATGTCTGCGAAATGTAAGGATGCTCTTC
>JAECUM010013097.1:0-62500 GCA_016617855.1 Megalonaias nervosa | reverse complement strand
ATTTGGGTTTTAACAGAATCGATGATACCACTTGATGCAAGCGTCTATTTACCTATGTCAACTGTGAATGCGTTTGTTTCCGTTATTAACGTTTGTTCCACAATTTAAATCTGCTGTCGTATGTTCTGTCCTTATGTAATTTTTCGATAATGCATTGTAAAACATGCTGATATTATCAACAAGTATCCAACCGGTCTCTTCTTTTGGCAACTATTTTTTGTATTGTTCTATTCCAGCTGTTAGATCATTTTTGAGAACTTCTGAAATCTGATTTTGTAAGATTTTGATTTTCTTGTTTATATCTGTGTTAGATAAATCGCAGAACATTTCATACCTCTAAAGATGATTTAATTTACGTTTATTTTGGTCTCATTGTCTACAATTCGTTTGGTTATTTGTTTGAAATCATTCTTCTTTCGCAACTGTGAAAACAAACGTTAGTAGTTACCTTGTTTTTCAATTTAAAAATACTGTGCTAAAATCTTTGTCATTTTGTTCGATTTTCATTGTCAAGTCCACAAGTACTCAGGCACGCTATATAATATTGTGACCTTAGGATTCTCCGTACTATCAAGACGTCAGTTGTACACCGTCTGAGTGAAATTTGAATAATGACTTTATGATTTCATTGAATTCCAGGTTTTTGATGAACCTATAAACGTCTTCAATTATATTTTTCAAAAACATGGTATAATCGACTTAGGAACTGGATTAGTCGTTATATGGTTAATGCAAATTATGTTGTATGTATCACTTGCCAAAAAAATTACTGCATGTCTTTTGGTACAATAACTAACGTAATTCTGCTGTCTTTTATCATGCATAACAAGTCTGAAAATGTAAATATCTCTGCTCTTTGTATAAATCGACATGAGACCTAAGACAACAATATCACCACCTTTCCAACACGTTTTGTTTGAGGTACACAAACTTGTTTCATTTCTTTCGTCTTGTGATGCTACATTTTCTTGCTCCCGTTTTCATTTCACTGCTTTTAATCTTTCTAATCTTTCTGAACCTGTCCCAAGTCTCATTTTTACTAGGTTCAGCTCTATGTGAATCTTTTAATGTTTGGGTAGCTGCCTTTTCGGGTGATTCGTAAACCTTACTTTCATCGGTGATTTATCTCTTAAGTATCTTTAATTTATTTGCAATGAAATTATAAGGTGAACGCAAAGAGTTTCCGGTTACCTGCAAATTAATCTACATCATATCTCGACTTACCTTTACGTGGACCTAAATTCATCTTCCAATTATGCTGAACGTAAAATTAGTCAAATTTGAGCAATATGATTGAAAATGTAATAGCATAATCTAAATAATGTACAGTAAAATATGCCCCAGAAGCGACGAAGAGAACAAATAAAACAATTCACTTTCATAACAAATAATAGTTATTAGTAATATACTGATGTATCAACAGTACAGACCTTGTAAAAGTGAATATCACAAAAAGATGCACAAAACCAAGTGTGCTTCCATCAAAATGTACTATCAATGGAGAGAAGAAAATATAGAAAACTTTATTGGTTACCAAACAAAATTGGGAGGAGGGTCAAGCAGTAGGACTACCACAAAATGCGGATAGAATAAAAATGAAATCATTACAATAAATACATCAATTAAACATTTGAGCATAATACGAAGACAAGAAATATAATTTTAAAAGTATTAAAAAAAATATATAGTAAGGTACAGCCTTAAAATACTCGGTATTCTATCCATTATCTTCAACTGTAGATGGTTAAGGGTTTTAGCTATGATAATATCGAACGTTTGGACTCTATGGTTTTAAAATATATAACAAGAAAGAGCGAAAACCAACAGGTATTCTTTAATTGAAAATATAATTATTTCTCTAAAATACGAAGTGAAACAATTAAAAATAACACACAGGGTGGTGAACGAAATCCTAGAGTCCTAAATGTTCTATCAATTCCAAAAGTGTCGAATAATCCTAATGGGTTCAAAGGTATTCAGAATGATGTTCTGTAATATACTGATGTATCAAAAGTACAGATGAATCACTATGATATAATCCCCAAATATATTTAAATGAATTCACAGTAATTTCGTTACAGCTATTAAATACTCTAATGTCTTTAAGTGAATTCACAGTATCTTTGTGATAGCAATTATTTCAATTAATCTGAATATTTTAAGCACTAATTCCAAGAAATTATTAAATTT
The DNA here is from genome assembly GCA_016617855.1 of Megalonaias nervosa. NCBI lineage: Eukaryota > Metazoa > Mollusca > Bivalvia > Unionida > Unionidae > Megalonaias > Megalonaias nervosa. Next base: position 60,310 of record JAECUM010013097.1, on the reverse strand, counting down.
TCAAAATGAACCAATCCTCTCAATATAACTGAATAACTAAAGACCGGTAGCTCTACAAGAATGCCTAATTCTACATCATAATTCTCTAATGTACGAAGCTAAATCGCAATTTCAGAAACAAATGAAAGACGCATATTGCTTCTAGAATTATTTCAACTAGGAAACAAATCAGGTGTTAATCCGAAATCAGGTTAGCATTGCCTTTTTAAGAACTCATGTCTTTGTCGGATCATGTGATGTTTACTTGAACAAGATTACAACTCAACCTAGGAACTTTATGAATGAATCTATACACTTGATACACGACTCATCTTTAAAATGCGAACGTACGATTAATAAGAAATTTAGTATTTAAAATATTAACTAATTAACCTTTACGAACTACAATTATGAATGATAATACTCATAACATAGGTACAAATAATACAACACCGATCGTATTATTCGTTGTCATTCTCTGACTTAATCAAGAATAGAAGAAGAAACATATGGTATAAAAAGGATAGCAAACATACCAAAATCCTAAAATGCCACCCAAAAGAGACTAGGAGAACAGAAGAGAAACGCGTTTAAGGTTCAAAACTGCAACTGTATCATTAAGGGGAATTTTGGACAACATATTTTAGTCTGTTTTAGCTTCTCTTTCCATTGAAGATTTTAGTCCATACAAGACATGCAATGTAATAACATTTGTTACACTTGCTACAATGGTACAAATGCATCTACCACAAAGCATCCAGACATTATTTCGAATTTTTACCTGCACTTTATTTTTCCTCCGTTGGATTATTTTTAAACTGATAATTTGAATCTTATGCTAGTGTTCAGTGCTGAAGAGTAATCCCAACTTGAATGATACAACCCAGTAAGGTGTCTAATACCATGGTATTTAAATCTTTCAGATCTACATATAATTCATTCAAATCATTGATGGGTAGAAATTTACTCAGCAAAGATATTGCTGTTCTGATGACAACATGTCATAATGACTTATATTTTAGCTGATCGCATATCGATAAATAAATTTCATTGATTTTCCTTTTTCCAATTTATCGACAGTTAAAGGTTTATCGGGAGGGTCCATTTTGCTCTTGCCTACTTTAATTTGTGGAAATATAAGCTAATGCTCATTTTATTTTTCGTTGAACCTAATCATTGTTCAGGTTGATTTTTTAAAATCTATTTGATTAGCTTGATAATGGCAACAGGTATCTGAGAAAATGTTGATTGGACGCTTAAAGATAGTGCATATGAAGATGATTATGCGATAAAAGAGCAAACACCAATACAAGCTAATAAAAATATACATTTGTGTAATGAAAGATTTGAAACTCACTATCTACAGTTTCACTGGATGAAAAAGAAAGTATTTAAAAGCCTTTTAACATTGATGACACGCCATATTAATTATTTCATCTCATTTAAAATCTGAATGAAAACATCGTACAAACATGAACTTGGCACAAGATCAATACAAATTTCTGAAAAGATACCAAATAAGACCCTAATTTGGGTTTCGACCTGAGGTTGGAAACGACTGCTCTAGACAGACCAGACAAAAGGCTTTAGAACATACAGTTGTCCAAATAAAGCCAATACAAGTTCGTGAGGAAACAGATGCCAACAATAGATTTAAATGGTCAATTCATCAGAAATGAAGGGAAGTAGAGACTGTATTAGATGACCACTCCGACGTACTTCAGAGTGGAAAACTTCCACATACAGAAATCAGATTATTTTGCAAAGACGAAAAAAAAAAGTTTTGTATATGATGAAGATGTCGTTGACTCGACATTATCCACTAAATCATATTCGGTGGTATTTTCAGGAGACAGTAGCACATATAAAGGTTATTAATACAGATGCAACCTAAAAATGTAAATTGTAAGATCAGAAGGAAATTATTAAATGTAATAAAAACGCACATTGTTTTGATATTTAATAGCGCTGGAGATACTACATTAAAACGTTAATAAAGAGTGGAAGAAAGTACATTATCAGGTGATGGCTAGGAAGATTTTATAGCGAGAAACGTGTAACAATTACTGCCATTATCAGAGCAATACGTATCAACTATTCATCTGTCAATCGAAAATATGAATAAAGGGTTTGTATGCGGTGGTGTTAGTGGTATAGGTACTGATGGTGAGAAAGTTAACAGATACTCGTACGTTAAGAAAGTTGGATAAGGCACAAAACGGCTGTTGCAACTTAGTCTTGTATCATTGGCCGTAATTATATGGTTGCTTAGCTTATCTATTGATCTGATTACATCATTTTACCTATTCTAGTTATGCCGTTGTAGGGGTTTTTTTTTAATCAAAGGTGTAAACACAGCATCAAAAGGACGAAACATCCTAAATTTCAAAATGTAAATTAGACCAAATCCTGCCACCAATAGTATCAATATAACGATTGTTTGTTGTTCATGATCGTTTACCTTTAAACCATGTATAGTAGCAATTCTTGTATTTCTTACCCACTATTTTGTTTATCACATTCTTGTTCCACAACCGCTGTTTATCTTTTGACAAATTGTTAGAGACTGCTCATCAGCTATGAGTTTTACTTTTACTATTTTGGTATTTACGGCAATGCTTAACCCCAATCCAAACCTTTCAGATGACGTTTTCAGCTTGCTGAAACCAACAATGCTACCGGTTTTTATCGACAGTTCATTCGACTATATGCCATCACTACCAAGAACATTCTAGTCTAAATTTTGAATCTGAAATATTGTCGGGATGTTCATCTCAGTCTTAACCTTGTACACCCGAAAAAAGTAATTGTTCACCCGAAAAAGTAATTTCCCAAAAAGAAGTACCTTTTGAACACCGTCTTAAACAGGTTAAACAGATTTTTAAAGCTTGATCTATTTGGAATGAAGCAAATAAAATGCATATAACATCAGACCTGATGCCTTGATTTAGTCCAGTCAATCTGGACTATTTCTTCTGTCAGACCATTGCAATCTTTAAGAAAAGAAATAAGTCCATCCTATTTTGTTTCATCATTTGTTACCATTGGGTTAATTTTATCAACCAATTTTATCAAGCAACAATATTTTCAAACATTGAACAGCACGTTGTCTGTAGTTGTGATAACGTCTGTAACTTTTTTAACACATGAACAGATGCTGGCTATACAGAAAGCTTATGTACCGTTTTGGATTCGTTCTTCAGGTTCATTATCAATTTATTTGATTTTTCCAATTATTTCCAGTCAGGCTTTGTTTGAATGATAAGATTTATAAAAGTTGCGTTATTGTTCAGATCTTTGTTCTCCCTAGTTGCATTAAAAACCTGCTCTTCAGGTATTGTTACTGAGCAATACTCGTGTTGTAAATAGGACATGAAACATTTATCGATATTTTCTAATATTTTGTGTGATCACCTTGATCTTTAATGCCAATCAGCTATTCTTCATCCATCTGTTGCCATACAGACGCAAAGTTTATTCACTTTTCCAGAAGTGTATATCACATTGTGTTCTGTATGTGGTGACATCACCATTGCCATGTATTAAAGTATAGTTACATTTGTATTTAAAATAATATATTTCAGCGTATTAAACTTTTATCTCTTTAAATATTTTTCCAAATCTTGGTTAAGTTGAGTTGCGGGTACAGGAAATGGTGGAACATTTGTTTATTTCTTAAATCTGAAGTCCACTATTTAATTATCCAACATTTTTCATACATCGACTAAATCATGAATTATGACACAATGACCATAATTATCACGTATTGTCGTGCCCGATGTTTTCCTGTGCTTGTGCTTTTCATCATTCCTCATTTAAATGTGTTCTGATTTACAGTTCTGTATATTTAATCCATTTGTGAAACCAAATGCTCCAGATCATATAAACTTTTATGATCTTAAATTTACTGTAACCGAAAAAATATATGTCAGGTATTTTGTTTTCTTCAATTTGACAGTTTCGTTGTTTTGGTCATATCAAGATATGAATGATGAGTTAGGGCTAAATCCTTTAATTTAGTAGCTTATGTCGCTTTTGATGAGCGAACCACTAAAAGCAAAAGTTTCGAATAGTTGTTTCGCTTGTTAAGGTTTATTATTAGTCATATTACTGGTATGTATGTATATATATATATATATATATATATATATATATATATATATATATATATATATATATATATATATATATATATATATGTATGAATGTATGTATTTTGTGTGTATGTGTGCGTGCGGCGTGTATGTATGTTGGTCCTTTAGATTATTTCTACTTTAATATGTAGATGACTTTAATATTAAGAGATTTATTAAAGTAATTTGTAAAAAAACAAGAGATTTAAAAAAACAATTCATATATATACATGACTGACAATTTTACTTAAATTAATCATTTAATTTTGTTTAAGTTCTACACCACCTATTATTGTTTTTAAATTACTGGGTTTCTTTCACTTTCAATACATCCACTTAGTTTAATTACAGCTTTTGAAAGATACTGCTGATGTACAATTTTACAGTCACAACATGAATCACAATCAATGGTTGTTGACCATTTACTCTTCGTTACTGAAACAAATGATCACTTTTAAAAAATGCAAATTCTACCGCCGAATTAAGAGTTTTGAAGTACTAGATGTAGCATTAAAATTGTTTATCTGTAATTCCAAACAATAAAATGAGTTATGCTTAGTACGCATCACCTCATTTCATAGATGAGCTTGTTTCACTTGCACGCTTCAACCATGCTTCTACAGTATATATTATCGACTACCGTCCTAAATTCTTGCCCCGTCATAGATTCGTGCTCCATGTTTCTCGTAATGCGCTTGTTTCGAGATAATGACGTCATCAACTGCAGCGTTCCTCGAGAGCTACAACAAATATTTAATGAGTAAAATAAGACGAAATGAGATTTAAGTAATTGCATGCAATTTAAAGAAATCGCAATGAAAACCAATTTTTTGTTTAATGTAATATTTGCGTCTGAGATTTTTGCCCTGAGTATGTATTATATGCTTAAGATACGCCGCCTACCAAGTGTTAGGTTTGTTTACATTTCTTGAAAACTAAAACCCACTTCGGAAATTTATACAACGGCACAACCTATGTAAATAATTGGTTTTAATCACGTAAGGTTCTTATACAGTGCATTAAACATTTACGTTGGAAATGAATAGTCAATTTTGTATTTTTTTGTTCGAGTATTATTAAATAGGAAAGATAAGTATTTTTAATGATATAGCCTGGAATACAGTTTAATAAATGAACTTTATTTGTTGAATTGTTCATATTCTTCTATTTCCATCAGCCAGTTCAATGAACATCCAGAATGTCAGCAAATACTTTGCCGAACTTGACCAAGTTGACCATGTACTTACCAAGTACAACCCAATGGAACGGCCAAACGTAATATGCCGCATTGATAAAAAGGAAGCCGCATTGATAAAAAGGAAGTTATCATTGTAACAGAATTGAAACGGAGTGGGTTTTTGGACTAAATGAACAACACAAACACAATGATGGACGATGGAAATTTATAGAGTGAATTACTAAGAACATATATATGTATATATTACAAATGCAATGATTCTCTCCCGCTCCTATCATACGACTGATCCAATCACTCTACACACATTCCCAAATTGAAAAATAAAAATATGATCCATATAATCTTACGTGTCAAAAGTGAGGTTCAAATAACCTCGGACTGCAAATACGTTTCCACTAATATTATGCAACACAATCTCACGTATGTAATTATACCATTAAGATTCAAATAAAACTCAGAATTCAAATATACTTCGAAAAATAAACACTAGAAGAGATTCACATAATCTCCTGGAATACAAATAAGATTCTTAATGATCTCAAGTGATATAACATGATTGATGGTGTACTTAATTGAAACATCAATTGGAACAAACATACGACTCTTTAACACTTGAACAGTCGTATGATTCATAAACTGATAAACCACAGTTTCACAGAACGTCTTGTCAGTAAGCAGTTTACTCAGTCCAAAGTTAGTTGCAGCGTTTTCAGTACAACAATGCCGCCCAAGCATTGTTGTACTGAAAATTGATGGCTTTCGATATTCCCTCCTGTGGAGTGGCCTCCTGGGATCTTAGGATGTGAGGGAGGCCACGAGCCGGGAGGAAAGGACGAGGCCACATGATGAACAATGAACTGGAAATGTCTTACGGATACACATTTAAGAAAATGTATTGTACATACGGAAATAACTGGAAACAACTATGAATAATACAGAAACGAATATGGTAATGAACTATTTGCAATAGCAACACAAAGAAGATGGATTTGTACATACAGAAATGAACTGTGGGAAAAACTATGTATGGTAATGAACTATGTATATGCAATAGACTAGTAATGTTATACAAAGTGAACTTTTATTTTCAGAAATTTTCCAAGAATCTACAACAACATTAACGACCGAGATATAAAGAAAAAATGAGTTATACTGGACAAACGGACGTTTCCTATACCTCAGACGGCTCACTTTGCCTATTCTTTACTTTCTATATCTGTTTAAAAACATTAAGATTGTGTAGATATTCGGAAATAGACTAAAGGTTTAATATTAATTTAAAGCATGTACAGATAAACACTAACTTTTAAAATGCAAATTTTAAATTAATAAATTATGTTAAACATATACAAGTGAATTTGAGTTAAAGTGAATTTTGTTAAACATATAGATGAATTTATCTGGACAAAGTTGTGAATTTCGAAATAGAAGAAAGTGTGCAGCACGTGCACATAGTGCTCACTGTTGAGAGCACAGGTTGTGCACGTGTGCCATGAGAATAAGGATAAGGATCTGAACGTAGTTACCAAGCAGCTTATGCTATTATAATTAGACTAGTTTAAAACTAAAATTTCTATTTCTTCATTAATAAAAGAAATTAAAAAATTAATACGAAAGATAAATAAAATAAATCAATGACTGGAAACTAGAACGATTTGAATGTTGTATATACCCTATTTCAAAATTATAAAATCAATTTTGTTGAATACACAAAGCACATACACTTGGATAAAAAACAATGACACATAAAAACCCTTTAACTTTAGATCTAGGGGGTCCCTCAGATGATGTTAAATTCTGAGAGGGACCACACCAATAATCAGAATCCTTGGGTTGGCCCACACTTATCGGCCGCTCACACCCTTCACGGATCCACCACATGTACAGATATACGTATACACTTACGTACAGACAGCACCCAGCTATTGGCTACGCCTACATTCGTGGTTCCACCACATGTATAGTCTTACGTATTCACGCACGTACGGACAGCACACAGCACTAAAACAGCTACAGTCAGCTCAGCCCTACACAGCCCTATGGACAGGTATACACATACGTGCAGACAGCACGCCACTCTATGGACAGCTACGCTCAACTCTAAACAGCTACAATAAAACCAAACTGGTCATAATAATGGGTTCTGAATTAACTTTTAGATATATGCTAATAAATTAAACTAATAGCAACTTGTAATCCAAAGTTCACAACGTTTCCAATCTGAAGTAGTAAAGGCTTCATTACCCGATATGACATTAAAACGATAATAGGCTACACATATCAAATAAAATATAAATTTAACACTTACCCCTATGGCCGGAGAACATAATGGAGAACGTTCACTTCTTGACAAAATCCAAATGACCGGTGCCTCAGTTTGAAATGGTATCAACCTTAAATCCATAGGAGAGTGAATAATAATCAGGGTAAAATACTCATGTATACCATGCCTTTCGTGACTCTCGTCGCATGTAGTTTCCGACGAGATACATGCTAGTACAGTCGCTCACCTGGAGAAACAATGATTCACCCCAGGTAACGTTATACGCATGCACAACGAATAAAGGTCAAAAATAGATCTAAGGCAAAACGAAGTTATTTCTTACCTTATTCTGTGACAATCATCAACCATATCCCTCCATACATAGCTGCTGGCACGGAGTTCCTTCCTCCTGTAGTAGTGCCTGGAAAATCAGGAACGGTTACTATTATCTCAAGTGGATGTGAATCAGACGTTGCAGTTTCCCCTTTCTTTGTCTTCTCTAGTGAAAGAATGATGGCAGAACTTCTGCAGGGTGCAAGTCCAGGGTGCCGATGCTAGTGTGTCAGAGAATGGGTGATCTAATTCTGTAATTTTCCGCCATTACCTGAAGACCCACTTTCCTCGTTTCGCCCCAGGTAGAGATGATTAACCACTATTCCTTCTTTTAGATGGTGACAAAACGCACATTTCCGTGGGACTCATAGAATGTGTCATTTTTATTACTGAATATCGTTTGAACATCATTTCGAGGCATTAATACGTCATTTCAGGTTTGAGCAATTGGTTGTAAATATTCGTCAAATTAATAAATGCAGCATGATGCTTTACAAACCATGAGCCCATACTCCTTGTGAGTTGATTTAAGTTCAGGGTAAAATCACGATGGCATGAGTTTTGCTGCTTTTATTGTCCATATTTGGTTCCTGATTAATGCTTGCAGCCTCAGTACTTAATGACTAAATATTACCTTTAACTTTCCTTTATGGCATTATGTCTAATGTGTTTTAACTTTTGAGTTGCACAATCTTGCGTTGTGTCCATTCAATTTTAATTCAGAATTGAAAAAATTCAAGCACCTCTTGCTAAAGTGGGGTTTATTTTAATGCTCTCTTTTGATGGGACCAATATTGAGAAATCCTTTGTTCCACAATAATGTGTTTTCTTTCATCATCATTATATATTTTTGGCATATCTTGAGTGTCTCTTTCTCCTTGGGTTAATCTAACTGGCTTTGAAAGTTTGTCTGCTGGTTCATATGCGCTAAGAAACATATTACATTTATATCTTCTAGTTTTATTGCACAACTTTACTTTCTATTTCATTTTTGCTCAGTATGTTTTAGCAGGTGTTCTGTAATACAAATGTGCATGACGATAATGGTGTTCTCTTTCGTTATGTTATTTCTTACAAGGTGAATCTATGAATCTATTTTTAGCTGAAAGTAAATCTCTCACGTATTTAAAGATTATTTTCCATTTGTAAGGTTCAGCTTCTTTATAAAATAAAATTTAATAAATTATTGTTAGTTTCGTCTACACTCATTTAAATGTTTATTAAACTATCTTTGTGGCTTTATGGCTACAATTCGTTTCTTAATTAAATTCACAATTCATTTTATTTCTCTTCTGGATGGGAGAGGACTCAAAGGCTACTATAATTTCCTACTTTCATATTGTTTGGTATTTTTATCAAGCAAATTATGTGCCATTGAAAAAGTACTATTTTATTTAAATCAGTGAGAAAATAGTTTATTTTAGAGTAGTCTGCAGTTATCCATTTATAAAATTAGTGAGAAATATCCTTTTTATGATAAAACGATGAGCCTCTTTTATGGCGTTTTCACATTTAGATTATTTTTCCTTGCTTGTTTTCTCTGATTTTTGTCCTCTCCTCCACTATAATATCATTGAAATTTCATGGTAATACCTCTCTGCCGTTCATTTTATTTTTACTTTTTTCCTACTTTTTCAAAATTTTGATATTACCGTTTTGCCTGTCGTATTAAAATATCTCTTCTCTAAAATATTCCCTCATTATGCTAATGATTTAAGTCTTCTAATTTATATACAATAGGCTCTCTTAAAATTGGTTCTCTGATTATGATAATATCTTCCGTGAAAAATTAGGGAGAACGCCTGTAACAAAACTAGGCTTATATTTTGAAATCTTGACTTTCTCATATATTTTATATTTGGACGTTCCATGTTCACCTGTTGTATGATAGCCAAATAAGTTAACCCATACTTTAGATCTATTTTCTTCCTTGTCTCGATTGTCAACATTTCTAGAGATGGGCGATATGACCTAATCTATCCGTCTACCATCATCTGCTTTCATTTCAGTAAAATATTTTCGTATTCTTCTTGTAAGAGTTCGATTAAATTGTTCTACAACCTGCGCGTTTTTATCTGAGGGAGTGAAAAATATTCAACATTTTTTGTGTTCAATAATTTCTTGCCGTTATTATATATCAATAGAAGAAAAATATTTGCTTGGGTCTGGGTCATAGGAATTCCCCCATAAAAAATACCTAGCCTACATGAGGTTTACCACACTCTGTATTATAATTTTAGTTACAGAATCTTTTAAAATGGAAGTTTCCATTATGTAATAGTTATTTTTAGAAAATGCTATTGGTGACCCAGGTCACGTAGATGGCTTTATAATCTTGTTTATCTAGAAACTACTCGTTCCTGCTGTAAGATCTTGAAGCAGAATCATTTGTTGTGTTCAGTATTTGATTTGAGCTGGAATGTATTTATTCAAATTATTTATTCACTGGAAATACAAAATGCTTATCAATAATATTCTTGGAAGAATACATTAATTTGGAATTTTTGTGAAGTCAAACATGAATATCTTAGATTAAATAACTGTGATTCATCAAAAAACTTAAAAGCACATTATCACAGTCCATTGCTACATCAGTACATTCGATACTACAGGCACATCAACACCTTCAGCGTTCAATCTTCTTTTGAATACCACTGGAATTTAATTAGAACTTGATTCATTAGGACTGGTGGTAAAACATTTTGGACTATTTGGGATTTAATTCGCATTACTACAATTTTTTTAAATTTTCACTTTGTATTCTAGGGAAATAAATTATTTGTTGAATTTTACAAAACTTGTTGGTTTTTGCTCTTTTCTGTTACTGTATTTAAGACCTTCGAGTCGTAAAACTATTTTCCATGACTTAAAGATTATTTCGCACTCTTCTTATCAGGTTTAATTTCTCTCCAGAATTGTTTAATATTTGTGAAAGCAACTGGCCTTTTTAGGATCGTAGCATGGATATCTCAAATACTGTTTTGGTTAGCATCTGTCATTCATTCTTTCAGTTTGATTATCATATTAATATTCTTAGACCTGTAAGAATATCTCATGAGGATGATATACGTTATTAAGCACGTGAGTTATCGATCGGTCTGTACAAACTTTTCGCAGTGGCCTTGAGTTGCTTAATCTATGCCTAGATGTATGTAAATTATACTAAAAAAAAAAAAAAAACAACAAAAAAACATGTATACGTGGTGGGGGATGGGACAGGACATCAGGACTGCTTTATTAGACATATTTTATAGGCCCACCTGGATTTATTAGCGTATAGTGAATATCTCTCCATGTGATAATTAAATCGTATAAATTTATTAAGATAATTAATCTTTGGAATAATCTGATCTTAGTTTAAAATCTGCGTAGATTCATCAATAAACTACGTCTTTTTAGCGATCGACATGTTAGTTACAGAAGTTACCCATGTTGCAGTGGCATTGATATGTTTACAAGACAATGCTTAAGATAGGTAACCTCGACGTTACATTTTTTCTATTAGCCGTTTAATAACTACAGGAATAGGTCGGTTGTGTCTGGAGATATTTATAGAACTTAGAAAAATAATATAATAATACGTGATTGGAATTACCTTGACACAACCACTTAATCTTTAACTCTGTGTAATAAAACGTTAACGGGTATTAGTGTAAAAATGTTTATAGATCTAGATAGTTTATGATCGTACTAGACTTCAGGACTGATTCGCGCTAGATAATATTATTTGTAATGGGTTTTTTTTTTTTTTTTTCCTTCATCTCTGCTAGCTAACAGTCGGGAAGTGTATTAAATCGTCGTATAGATTATAAGTTATAGGATTAGTAACTTATGCAGATCACTCAGTCGTTCAGACTTGTAAACATAAGCTTAAGGGTTCGAACATTGGTTTCCACCTAAAATATTCTGCGTATAATTGGGACACCGAAAGCTTGCCGGATGAAAACAAGCTCAAAGTACCCAGTCAGAAATTTTTTTTAAAAATTCCAAATAATACAAAATAAAAATAATGACAACAAATATATATATATATATATATATATATATATATATATATATATATATATATATATATATATATATATATATATATATATATATATATATATATATATATAAAATAAAACGGCAAACAAATTTTAAAGCACGGCACAAAGGAGCACAAAATGTCGATACCCGATAGCAACATGAAATATCTGTAAAATAAATGCTGCCTCTCCCTGTGGGTGGTTTCTTTCCTACATAGTATCAACATGGAGAGGGTTTCGGTGTTGGCCTTTTGCAAGTCGTTTTCATAGTTAATTTATATTCACTGCATGGTCAATGCGGATTCGTAATGAATTTCACATTAAATTTTGTAGGCCGGAGTCCTAAGAGGTCTAGGTTGTTTTGTTCTTTTTTTGTTTTTTTCATACAAATTTCAGACCGGTGGCCTAAGTGGCCCGGAGTAGTAGATTATATACAGATCCTGTGGCCAATTGTTCAGGTTATTTTTTGGAAAATAATTTGCTGACCAGTGGCCGAGGGGAAAGATCAAGTACTTTAAGACCACTGGTCCTGCCCAGGATCCATATATTTCCCAGTACTAAGAGACTATATGCTTAAGAGTAATGCTTTAGAAAGGTTTTGAACCAGCATCTTCGCTCTGAGCATACTATTTTGTTTATTTTGATCTTGTGAGTTAAACATTTTTTAATTTGGGAATTGTTTGAAAGGGAGGTAAGTTATACCCGACAATTCGGCACCTGCTTCAAGGGGAGTAACCTACCGAAAAGCCCGAAGTAACTGCAACTATGTTGTCTAAATGATTGACGGTAATATTGTAAGAAATCGTTACATGGATATCAAACGCAATTAGTATTTTACTACTTCGGAAAGTTCCGTTTTTAAATTTGGACCATCTCTTTGTTGGATTGAAAAATTATGCCACGGATGGATGCATTATGTGACAACAAAATGGAGTTCACTCACCAGGTTACGATTTTATTTTAATTCAGTTAATTTATTGTCATTTAAATGATTTGTTTCGAGTAGGAACCGGCATACCCCGCTCCCTCCCACCCCCATTTTTAAAAATGAAAAGTATCATGGATATAAAAATACACAAAACGTAGTCATTTCATTCATCAGTTTATAATTTCTAACCCGATTGTCGCCAAGAGGTCTCTATTTACTTTACATGTATAATTTGTGGGTAACCTGTAATGTATGTAGTCCTACCACATAACTTCGTAAGACCCATCAGGGAGCACTTAAACAAAAACATGTGCTATGTCTTACATTGTAGGACTATAATGTATGCAGCGATAACATGCATTGGGTGGGGTGGAAACTCCCTATCTATCCCACGAAATATCACGTGTTATTATTATGCAAATGAGATTGTAGGACACTGTAAGATTATAATGGATTCATCATTTAATTTTCTAGGGGTGCGGTGCGCCAGGGATTTTTGGAAGAAAAAAAAAAATCAACTTCCGGCTGTCTCATATACTATACCGAAAAACTCTATGATGTATAGCACACACTCCTCACTTATATCCATTATATTACTTAAAAAAATATTAACTGAGCTATAAAAAAAAAATATACAGGCTTGAAAGAAAATTCCACCCCACCCACAACCCAGTTAATTAAATGGTCAGCCCCTAAGATAGATTTGTTGACTGGACTAGGTACAGTTAATTTTTTTTACATTGACAGGACTAGGTACACAATTATTTTTTTTACATTTGCTTTTCAGTACTGAACTTGCATTTATGGTCAAAGTCAAATTAATCCTGTTAATCAACAGTATGTTCCATGTCCTAAGTTCTTGTCATAAGTAATCCGATAAATCAACCCCCCAAATCTGTGTTGATACTCAGATGGACAATATGTGAGTCTGATGTCACCTGTTCATTAAAATGTGCAATTTTTCTGCATGCAAATCATTCCAGAACAATCCTGTGTACACTTTAGACACATACCGGTAATTGGTAACAGCAATAACTAGCACAAAATTTAAAATGGCCACAGGACAGAGGGTTGTGCTATTGCACAAGGATTTACAAGTCACCAAACATAAGATTTGCTCAAGAAATAAAAGGTACATGTCACCAAAAGAACCCTTCAGCCGACGGTAGCTCCACAGCCACGAGAAATACCGGTAAGCATATAAAATGTACACCGATGTGTGCAGCCAAAATTGGCTGCAAATAATTGCAGCTTTTAATGAATAGGTGATATCAGCCCTTTGCCTGAAAATCATCATCATCATGGGTGAGGGGCTGATTTATCAGCCAAGTTATAGGTTGCCTGGAACCTTTTAGAGAGGCTGAACTGTAAACAAAGCAATGCATCATAGATCACAAATTTTACAAATATCACTTCAGGGCCAGCATCAGTGCCTGATTACTCATTGTGTACTGTAAATAAAATACAGAAGAATATACCATAATCATTATATGCTAAAGAGAAAACAGTTTTCCTTTAAATCAGTACCAAAAATGCCCACATCAAAGGCGAGGATCATCACCAAGAAAGGGGAGGAACAAATACTTTTAAAAGTTGATAGGGACTGCATGCGTGGGTACCAAGCAGAAAGTAATAATTGTGATCCAAGGCCAGCAGGGGCCAGAGAAGCCCATTTATGCAAGACCATGTTAAAGGTTGAGCAGTTGGAGCAGTTGCTCAAGTGCCCTCATAAAACAGTGAATTGCGGCAGAAGGTGCTTTTTGAAAGCATTTATGGTAATATTTTGTTAACCAAACTGCTCCTATATTTCATCATAAACATTATTTTTGGCAAATGATAATGCATTTGTATCATTTTTTACATTTGAAAAAAATTGGAGAAAAAAGAGAGGTAAAAGATGAAATTTTAATTTGCTTAGAAAATTTGCACCATGGCTTTTTGTAAACCACTTTGCAAAATTTGTATGCAAGATAGACAAACAAAATTTGTATGTATATAAATTCAGTGCTTTGAAAAGTGCAGTGCAGGTAATTTTAACTCAATAATTCAGTTGAGTTTCATGTTTATTCTTCAAATTTGAAAATCAATGTTAATTTAAGAGTACCAAAAATAGATCATTTCACTGACATTATCTTTGTGACTATCTATCATAAAAATACAAAGCAATATATGCATTGGAGGGGAAAACTGGGGGGTTGGGGTTGGGGGGGTGCTGATAATAGCAAAATATTAAATCTTAGTGACTGACAATTTAATTTTCCTTGTGGTGTGGGACCTTGGATTTTCTATCCAACCAGGATTTTTCCTTTCTTTTATTGCAAAATAATTTTTTTTCAAAACTAAAATGAATACAATAAGGTCTTATTTTACTACAAATCAGAGCAAATTAATTTTTTTTTCATGCTTTGGGGGGGGGAGCAGAAATTGTTTTAAAACAATCCCATTAACCCCACACCCCAAAAAATTAAATAAACGAATAGGTCCTGTAACTTAAAATAAGAAAGGTAGAAAATTGCTTTCCAGACAGAACACTGTTACAGTTAACTTCCAGGTGTCACATAGGTAAGCACTGTTATGTTTCTAGCCAAAGGGAAAGTTCACCCATGCTGTGCCTTTAATCTTGCAGCTCTGCATATCTCTGGGAACCTCATTTACATGTATATCCTGCAGCTCTCTGAAGTTTTCTATCTTTGTGGTGTGGACTGGCCCTGGCAACATACTGTATCCTATTGTCCCTGGTTACATACAGTATCATATATCCCTAGTAACATACAGTATCATACATCTTTTGTAACATAGTGTCATACATCCCTGGTAATATACAGTATCCTACTGTCCCTGGTAACATACATTATCATACATCCCTGGTAACATACAGTATCCTACTGTCCCTGGTAAAATACAGTATCCTACTGTTCCTTGTAACATAAAATATTTGATATCCCAACTAAACATCAATTAAAAGCACATACATAAAGTTGTAAATAGCATCCATTAAAATATTGCTAATATTTAATAAGATTTCTTTATTAGTGAATACACATTAACACACACACACACACACACACATACCAAGGACTAAAAAAGGAAATTTAATAGATACAGGTGAAATTTGCCAGTGAATAACCCATCTGTTGATGGAAGACAATCCATATGTGATGCAGAGTTGGCTAGGTCCAGGATAAAAATATAAAATTTATCTTTTTCCTCATTTCAAAAGAACTTTGTACAAATTTCATGCATTGTGGGGTGACGGTCAAACCAAATTTTTGTATTAGATGTATACATAAATAGTCGTTATGATTATAAGAGATATCATATGTATTTGATATAATAAGTTAAAGTTTGTGTGATAACTGTTACCTTAATGTATTATAAAAGTTATAGTGCAAAAAGACATGATATTCATCCTTAAATCACCTTGTCAAATTGGGCAAAATTGCAGTTCTTACCTGGACAAATTGGGCAATATTGCAGTTCTTTAGGCATGATTGGTGATTCATATCTATCTTGCTCAATTTCAAGACAATGTGTACTTGTATGGGGTTTTATAAATGAGACTATATATTTATTTTCCACAGGGGAAAGAATACAATTTTTAAACTTAAAGCTGGAATAGAAACTGTATGTACTCGCTTATAAGACAAGTCCAACTGAAAACTGCACAGACCCAGCTCTACAGTGGCATAATGTGCCGGCAGATCAGGGTCTTTGCAATTTGTTATAGGAGTAATCAGTAGAACAAACAAGATAGATTCTGATCTGCAGGTGCATTATGCTAAAGCAGATCAGGGTATTTGTTGTTTGCAGTTTGACTCCATTTATGAGCAAGTATATACAGTACAAAGTTTATTTGATGAGGCAACACTGCACTTTTACCAGGAAGAAAATCCATTTTCTAGTGTCTTTGATGACAAAGACAAGTTTAGTCTTCCTAAGGGTACTTTTGTTAATCCAAAAGTAATGAAAACCATGGTAAGTAAATAATTAAGCCGAGAGCCATATTGATCGAAAATAGAATCTTGAAAACACAAAAGTTCCAAGGCTCTTCTTGTATTTTATGCATAGGATAGTTTTGAACCCTTCAAGGGATATACCAGCACAGTTGATCACTATTGATCATGTTATAGGGGGAGGAACATGTTTCCATGAGTGCAGTTATCAAATGTTTTAGTCAGTAGTTTTTCTCATTAAAATCATGAACATATTTTGCAGACCTTAGGAGTCAGTCACAAAAACCACTAAAGCAGGGTTTTCCCTACAGCAGAAAATATGTATCCCTGGCTCAGGTGTCTTTTGATGGACCCAATTCTAAATTATTGAAAATTCCAGTGACAATCTGGACACCATTTTTGATAGATTTCTTGTTTTATTTTCCACTAGAATTCGATACTTATAAAATAACTAGACCCACGTTTTGTTTTTCAGTTTTATACAACACAATCCCAAGAGTGTCCCCACATGCCATGTTCTGGCTACCCCAATAGGCAGTTTTTTCTCTGACCTTTCCCACCCCAGGTTAGATATTTAGATAGTTTGGGTGGAAAGGGTTAGAGGAAGCCAAGACTGTCTTCCTCAGGTGATGAATAAAATTTTGTACAGTAAAACTTTGATTATCCGTCAGGGTGCAGGACTGAGACCATGATGGATATGAGAATAGGCAGATAACAGAATATGTACATTAAAAGTATTATACAATAGACGGGGTCATCAAAAATCATAATATCTACATATGTACATGTACCTGTTTTTAATATTTTGATGTAAAATGCCCTGACAGTTAACAGAGACTGATGGTTAATCGGGTGCCGGATAATCGAAGTTCTACTGTACATGTACCTCTGTGGTCCATCCTCATGTACTTCTAGTCATATCTCATTTTCGAGTCTTTTATCTTGAATGGTTAAGGTGGAGTTGTGTGACATTGCATACACATCCACACATGCCATCATATATAAATACTGTGCTTAACAATTCTGGTGCATTATTTCATATTGGTTCTGCTTACTTGGGGAATATTGTCTCAGAATGCAACCTGGTACACTGTAATGCAACCTGTTATACTGTAATGCATGCTGGTATCTTTAATGCAACCTGGTTAGTATAATGCAACCTGGTACACTAATGCAACATGGTACACTGTAATGCAACCTGGCATATTCTGTACTACAACCTCGTACACTCTAATACAACCTGCTACACTGTAATGCAACCCAATATGTTCTGTAATGCATGCTGGTATCCTCTACAATGCAACCTGGTTACAGTGTAATGCAACCTGGTACACTGTAATGCAACCGCATACACTGTAATGCAACCTGGTACACTGTAATGTAACTTGGTACACTGTAATACAACCTGGTATACTTTTTAATGCAGCCTGGCATACTCTGTAATGCAACCGGGTATACTCTGTAATGCAACCTGGTAAACTGTAATGTAACCTGGTAAACTGTAATACATCTGTTGCACTGTAATACAACATGGTACACTGTAATGCAACCTGGTACACTGTAATGCAACCTGGTAAGCTGTAATACAACCTGGTACACTGTAATGCAACCTGATACACTGTAATTGAGCTGTGGAAGAAACCAGACATATCTTTCTATAAATTGTATCCTACACAGACTTGCAGTTTTGACCATTTTTTGTAAACATTAGTATGGTAGAAAGGCTACTATAGTTCTTTCCATACAGCATCACAAATTTTTCCTATCTGTAACTCAGTAAATTTTCAGGTCAGCATCATCAAATATAGCAAAAAGTACCCAATTAATTTTAAATACGATGAAATATAATTTGCATCACATTTAACTTTTCACTCATTGTAGAAAATGGTGTTCATTTTGTTTCTAAATTTATAGTTCAGTGCATAATTTCATTGTATACTTATCTCTGTGCTCTGTACTTAGATACAGTTATTTTCATGCCTAATGAAAATGAATATTCTTGTAAGAACTTGCCTGGTTACAGGGTATCTTCCTTTGTCAGTTCTGATGCAGAATACGACTTTTTTATATATATGAAAGTATTGCAAGGTGAGATGGTTGAGGTTTGTGGTACTTGTTTTTATTGCAAAACTTGTAAATTTAACTGTTTGAATAGGTGTGATAAAGATCATATTATTTGATTTACACTGGTTCTTAATAGTCATCATGTGATTTTGTTGGACAAACTCGATGTAAATGGTGTATTGAAATTATCTAAATAATCAGTATGTTTCCTTTTGTGTCCAGTATTTGTTGCAGTGCTAAGACAGTTTTCTTGGTCTATGCAATGTAGCATATAGACAATGAAAAAGTACTATATAGCGAACAACCAGAGGAATGTAGGAATAATGGGCAATGCAGTGAGGAAACTTGGAAATTAAGACCTTTTACAACATTTAACATTTATTTAGAGTTACTGTACTTTGAATGAGTACTACCCAATTGTCCAAGTCATTTTGAATCACTACTACCGATTTATCATACAGACATATGAAATATGTCCAACAGCAGGGTACTATCATTCGACTGTTCTTCTAAGCCTGCCTTAAGCAATGCTGTTATGTTTTTCACTCTTGCTGTACTAACACAGGTTTTCATGACTTTCATTATCAACAATACTGATTGAACCATTATTAAAACATTTAGGGATATTTTATTCTTTTCTTTATCTTTGAAACAAACAGCAACATAATTAGAAATATTTGTAATGAAAGATACTGGAATTGAGCTTTATACAAGAGTTGTGAAAAAAAATGATACTGATAAACTAACATTGCTATCTTACAAAACTGGGTAAATACCATTTCAGTAATAATCAGTAATACACATCAAATGGTATTTTTTCCAGGATAATGAATTTTAGCAATTTTTTTTTAAATACTGGTCACCACATGGTCACATTTACTTGTTCAGCTGGTATTCAGTACTATAATGACATCAGGTGATCGAGAACTATATGCAATGTCCAAGCGATGTTGTTGTGGTCATGTAGTCATGTGTTTCTTTCTCATATGAGTCTGTTTTACTGTTTTGATGTCATTTGCATGTGTAGACATCACCAGAGGGAAGGGTGGACAGACTGGGGTTGATCACATGTTTTATGATTTATTATGTCATGACCTCTCTTAGGAAAAAGAAATCTAACATGTCAAACTGCCTGACAGAATAGCCAATCTTCATTTATTGTCTTGGAAAATCTCTTTTGTTTTACTGTATAAAAATTTGCTTCTTTTTTTTGTCTTCTCACATTTATTAGAAAAGATAGGAATTATGTTGCTCCTAACTAGAATCCAATTGCAAACTGCACAGACCTAGATTTGCTATTGTAAAATGTGCTGGCAGATCTTGTTTATGCAGTTTGTTAGGTGTAATTAGAACAAACAGTATAGACCCCAATAGGTTAATGCATTATGCATGTCTTATAAGCAAGTATATACAGTATTCTGCCTGTCTAACTATGTGTGTATGTTTTTGGAATTTTGATCGGATTCCCCTGGTTGCAGAGTTGGGGAGGGGTGGGAAGACAAACTTCTGCATAAATGGTTTGGAGGGAGGGAGTAGTGATAACAGAAACTAATGGGAACTGGTCTGCTGAGGACTGGAAATGTTATAGCACAATGACTGATTCAAAGATATGTGACTGAGTATTGTTGTTGTTGTAGGGTTTAACGCCAATTTTCAGCACAAGATAGGCTATACACGGCAGCCAGTATAACTGGTGGAGGAAGAACCCTGGGAAACCTCAAAAGGAACCACCGACCCACAATAAGCTACTGGCAAGCTTTCTCACATACCCACGTTAGCTGAACTTGAGACTCTAAATGCATGGCTGAGTAACTAAATTACAAAGGCTAACACGTGTTCACAATAAGTTAAATGATTCCTTTATTGTTTTAATATCGAGAGTTATGGACTAAATGCAGCAAGTTTTATGAAGTATTCAAGGGATCAGTTGTGGTCCATGATGGGTTTTGAGTCTTTGAATAAAAATCCTCCAACCTTTGGTGAGATAAAGAGGAGAGGTCAACAAAATAATGATTTCAGCAAAAACACTTGAGTAAGTATTTTGATTTGTTGTACTGTGTAATTGTTTTTGCATTTTTCAAGATGTTTTTAGAGGAATATTTATGGGCATCGGATATATTTGTTAGTTAAGTTCCTGACAAAAACATGTGCCATCTGCTAATGTTTATAAACCACTGGCTAAAATATATTAGGCTGAGTAATATAACTCAAGTCCAGCTTAGGAACTTTCTCCTCAGGGTGGACTTAGCTTGGAGGAGAATTAGAAAGCCATCAGCAACTTAAAAAAATGAGCCACAGAAAAACTGAAGTTTGAACTTCCTTACAGGCTGAGCGTAGTTCATTTGTCATTGCCATGTTCTAAAACAGAACAACATTATCCACTCTTGTAAAATGTGGATTTTATTTTTAAAAACATCTTTGCAGTGAACTATGAGATATACAACTCTTCCTTTTCATTTAATTAACAATACAATGATTTGTATTAGTTAAATATTATTGTAACATTTTCAATCAGATTCATTTTCAGAACTAGTTTTATTATAGTAACAAGGGAATACATATTATGGCAAGAAATGCACTTTTCTTCTGACTTTTCAGTCCCCTTGAAACAGGTAAAATTTATGTTGATAACAAATCTACTGGTTTAAATTGGAATGGTTTGACATAACAGTAGTCCAAGTGACTTAGTAAGATTGGAACACTTGGAGCATGGTCTTGACTTAGTTGTTGCTGTTGTAGGGTTTAACGCCATTTTTCAGTACAAGATAGGCTGTACATGGCGGCCAGTATAACTGGTGGGGGAAGAACCCTGGAAAACCCCGGGAAGAACCACTGACCCACGAGAAGCTGCTGGCAAGCTTTCTCACATACCCACATTAGCCGAGCCTGAGACTCGAACCCACACAGGCAGAGGTGAGATGGCAGTGATCCATAACAGTGAGTACTTTAGACCACTCAGCCACTCAGGGCCCACTTTAGAGTCTAAATGACTGAATAGCATTGTAATACCTGGGTATGGTGCATGGTCTGGACTTAGTCTAAATGATTTAATAGCATTATAACACCTGGGTGGGATGTGAGGTCTAGACTTTGTCTAAATGACTTAATAGCATTGTAACAACTTGGTGGGGGGCTGGTGTAGACCTAGTCTAAATGACTTAATAGCATTGTAACAACTTGGTGGGGGGGCATGGTCTAGACTTAGTTTATATCACTTAATAGCATTGTAATACCTGGGTGGAGGCATTGGGTGGGGGTTATGGTCTAGACTTAGTCTAAATGACTTAACAGCATTGTAACATCTTGGGGGGGGGGCATGGTCTAGACTTAGTTTAAATCACTTAATAGCATTGTAACACCTGGGTGGGGGGCATGGTGTAGACCTAGTCTAAATGATTTAATAACATTATAACACCTGGGTGGGATGTGAGGTCTAGACTTGGTCTAAATGACTGAATACCATTGTAACACCTGGGTGGGGTCATGGTCTAGACCTAGTCTAAATGACTTAATATTATTGTAACACATGAGGGGGGCATGGTCTAGACTTAGTCTAAATGACTTAATAGCATTGTAACACCATGGTGGGGGGGCATGGTGTAGACTTAGTCTAAATGACTTAATAGCATTGTAACACCTGGGGGTGGCATGGTGTAGACCTAGTCTAAATGACTTAATATCATTGTAACACATGGGTGGGGGGCATGGTCTAGATTTGGTCTAAATGACTGAATATCATTGTAACACAGGGGGGGAGTCATGGTCTAGACCTAGTCTAAATGACTGAATAGCATTGTAATACCTGGGTAGGGTGTATGGTCTAGACTTAGTCTAATTGATTTAATAGCATTATAACACCTGGGTGGGATGTGAGGTCTAGACTTTTTCTAAATGACTTAATAGCATTGTAACAACTTGGTGGTCGGGGCATGGTCTAGACTTAGTTTATATCACTTAATAGCATTGTAATACCTGGGTGGGGGGCATTGGGTGGGGTTATGGTCAAGACTTAGTCTAAATGACTTAATAGCATTGTAACACCTTGGGGGGGGGGGCATGGTCTAGACTTAGTTTAAATCACTTAATAGCATTGTAACACCTGGGGGGGGGGCATGGTCTAGACTTAGTTTAAATCACTTAATAGCATTGTAACACCTGGGTGGGGGGCATGGTGTAGACCTAGTCTAAATGATTTAATAGCATTGTAACACCTGGGGGGGGGGCATGTTGTAGACCTAGTCTAAATGACTTAATAGCATTGTAACACCTGGGGGGGGGCATGGTCTAGACTTGGTCTAAATGACTGAATAGCATTGTAATACCTGGGTGGGGTCATGGTCTAGACCTAGTCTAAATGACTGAATAGCATTGTAACACCTGGGTGGGGGTATGGTCTAGCCCTAGTCTAAATGATTTAATAGCATTGTAACACCTGGGTGGGGGACATGGTCTAGACTTAGTCTAAATGACTTAATAGCATTGTAACAACTTGGAGGGGGGGCATAGTCTAGACCTAGTTTATATCACTTAATAGCATTGTAATACCTGGGTGGGGGGCATTGGGTGGGGGTTATGGTCTAGACTTAGTCTAAATGACTTAATAGCATTGTAACACCTTGGGGGGGGGGCATGGTCTAGACTTAGTTTAAATCACCTAATAAATGACTGAATGACTGAATAGCATTTTAACACCTGGGTGGGGTCATGGTCTAGACCTAGTCTAAATGACTTAATAGCATTGTAACACCTGGGTGGGGGTATGGTCTAGCCCTAGTCTAAATGATTTAATAGCATTGTAACACCTGGGTGGGGGGCATGGTTTAGACTTAGTCTAAATGACTTAATAGCATTGTAACACCTGGGTGGGGGGCATGGTGTAGACCTAGTCTAAATGACTTAATAGCATTGTAACACCTTGTGGGGGGGGGGCATGGTGTAGACTTAGTCTAAATGACTTAATAGCATTGTAACACCTGGGGGGGGGGGCATGGTCTAGACATAGTCTAAGTGGCCTGATAGCTGTATGGCATGGCCTAGGCATGGACTAAGTGACCTGAAATGTTTACAGTGAAGAATGGGTTTAATTGTCAGTTCAGGGTTAATTGTACAATCAGGGTTATCACTGGTTAACAAGACACACACACACACACACACACTATATGGTTGCTACAGTATTTATTTTTTTGTTCCTTCTGTGCCTGCTTATGCTTGTGATGTTGTATGTTTTGGGGTGGACAGTAATCTGTGCATTATGTTCCATATCGCTATCATTAAAATGTGAATAAATTGCAATTAAGCTAAGCTACAAGTGATATCAACAGGCAGTATTGTGTAACTGCCCAGTAGGATAACACTCCAGTACTACTGTGGTTGTATGTATATGTGTATTTATTGATCTGGGGAAAGTGTATATAACTTGTTGAGCAGGAAATCAAAGGAATTGTATTTCTGACTGAACTGAAGTAGCTGTAATACTTCATAAATTTGCCATTATGATACCTCAGGGTGTATCTAGCCTGGGGAACACAACTAATGAAGTCTGAGGTAAGATGCCACAATTTTAATGCCAGATAGATACTTATTATACAATAATGTGTGTGTATGGGCTTGGGGATGTAGAGGAGACATGAAGAAGTTCATAGGATTAGACTTCAGGTGCTTGGGGCTATGGTGGTGGCACAATGGTTATGGTAACATGTGACCAGAAGGGTGCAGGTTTGAATCCTACTTTGGATCAGTCCAGGTTGGCAACCATGGTATATCCTTGGATAAGGCACTTTACTCCAATTGCTTGGGCTTTAAATTGCTACATATTGAACCCATCTCACAAAGAATGAATGTCTATGAAGAATCAAATTAAATTAATTTTTTTTACTGTCCATTATCAAACTGTGTTACAATGTAATAAATTTACAAGGACAGACAAGTTGAAGATTGAATCAGTGTTTGAATTTAATATTTAATAATGAAAATAGTAATAAATTTTAATATATTCCTTTTGAATGTTGACAGTATTAGCAGATTACACAATCTGCATTTTGAGATCTGGACACTGAAGATTAAAAACAAAATTCTCACAGACTCAGGCTAAGTTCACTTGTCTGATAATTAATGTCAAATTGCTTCCCATTCATGTGACAAAATGTTCACATGGTACGATCCAAGTACCAATCTGGTATCATGTATGCTTGCATATGTTTGGTGCAGCTGCATACAACACCTTTATCTGCTTATGGGTTGTGGTTTTTGGGGTTTAATGATACGGCAGTCAGTATATTTGGTGTAGGAAGAACCTGGATGAACCACTTACTTACAGGAAGGCCGAGCCAAGATTCTAATCCATGTAAGCAGAGGTGAGATGCTGATAATTTGTAAAGACAAGCGCCTTAGACCAGTCAGCCCACATCCCATCTGCCGGCGAATTATGCGACAATATATCAGGGGTTTTTCCTAACAAGTCCAAACTGACCTGAATAGACCCAGATCTGCCAGCACATTATGTGACAGCACTTCTAGGTTCATTCAGTTTGAAGTTGGATCTGACTGGAAAATGAGTATATATGACTTGTGTAGTTAATGCATATACAGTGAAATCTGTCTATAAAGGACATTTAAGAGAACACATGGACAGGTTTCCATTTTATTGAGGTGAAATATTTAGGGAAACTTAAGGCATTTATGTTCATGATGAACAGATGTTCTTTGTATAGACATGTCCACAAAGACAAGTACACCATATATATCGTGATGTGCCCTCATTCCTTTATGGCAGCAGAAAGTCTCAGAAGTCGCAAATTAGAAGACTGTGTCATGTGTATATATTTTTTTCACATAGAATGTTACAGTTCGTGAAATAAGGGCCAAGACAACGTACTTTTGTAAAATTAGCACTTACTGCAGAGTTCAAAATGACCTGATCATTACATGATGTCACCAGTACGATAGCACTTTTTTTCATAGGTGTATATATGTGCTCTTGAGATGCAGGACATTAAATGACTTGATTACGATTCTCTCTCTTATCAAATAATAGAAATTTAAATGACTTGATTACGATTCTCTCTCTTATCAAATAATAGAAATGAATAATTGCAATAACAGTCCTGTAAATAAAGTCAATGAAATGTAAACCTTTTGGAAATCTTCAGCAATTTATGACCTGAATAAAGTCAATGAAAAGTTATATCAAACCTTTTGGAAATCATGAGCAATTTATGATCTGACGTTTGTGCAGGCTTTCTGTTGCAAAAAATTTATATGATGTTCACAACTGTGTCATACTGAAAAATGTCACTCACCTAACACTTATTTGTGTATTTGATACAAGGAGTATATGATCTTCAAACTGCAAAGTTGATGAATGTTTAATTGCTCATTCAACAATTATTCTATGGGCAAATTAGTGTACTCATTCCTATTCTTTGTAATTACCTCTACTTGGGAATAGATATTCAGCTAAGAGTAGCACAAGAAAATGCAAATCAATCTACTGGTATACATTTCTTAGTGTGGATGAATTGTTAGGACCCTTAGCTATGTTAAAATATACATTTTTTAGAAAATGCAAATCAATCTACTGGTATACATTTCTTAGTGTGGATGAATTGTTAGGACCCTTAGCTATGTTAAAATATACATTTTTTAAAGTTAGATATTCCAAGATTTTGCAAGTGGTTTTCTGTAATAGAAACACTGATTTCCCAGGTTCCCTTTGTTAACAAGTAATGTCATAATGCAATGGAAGCCCCAAGTGACTGAGTGGTCTATTGAAGCGCTCACCAATACGGATCACTGCCATCTCACCTCTGTCTGCATGGGTTTGAGTCTCTGGCTCAGCCAATGTGGTTATGTAAGAAAGCTTGCCGGTAGCTTCTTGTGGGTCAGTGGTTCTTTCCAGGGTTTTCCAGGGTTCTTCCTCCTCCATTTATAATGGCTGCCATGTATAGCCAATCTTGTGCTGAAAATGGCATTAAACCCTATAACAACAACAACAATAACATCATAATGCAATGATGACATTATTTCAAGTTGCTCATTGATTGTACAAATGTAGATGCCATAGTTGTTTGCAAAATACATCTACCGTAATTGTTCATAAACAGCTCCAACTGTGGACAGAATTACCATTGCATTATGCATGTTAGTGGTGTATCTAGAAAGTTCATTTCAGTGGGGACCCAGGTTATGTAGTCCCAGGCAGCTCCTTCACTTTTAGTGTTTCCATGGTATGAGCTGAATCATCTAACTATAAAGTAAACTTTCTCTATGTTTCACACTCATTTTTAAGGTGGTTTTAAAGGCAGTGTACAGGATATTGCCTTACCCCCTCCCCCCAATCCACACAAGCATGTTTGGTCAGAGTATAAACTGTTAGTTCTGCTTTTTATTTCAAGCTGACAGTGTAACCCTTAATCTAGGAATTTTGAAATCATGACCGATTTGCAGGGGTCTGTGTGTGTGTGTGTGTGTGTGTGTGTGTGTGTGTTACAGATGTACAGTGATCTGTCATTATAATAATCCTCTGTATACAGCTTCCCCTCTTGCAATGTTAGTATAGTCATGGAACTCATTATTTTTAATTTCATATTGTCATTGCTTCTTGAATTATTTCACTTAATTTTAGTTCCTAGCTAATGGAACCCAGCCATAATGTAATTTCACATCATTAAATACTTTATTGTTGTGTTGTTCTGCACTCTTATGTCATGGATTTGTTGGAACATCCCCCATTATAAGGTTCCCTCATGTACAACATGCTTCACTTTTACGGCTCCCATGAAGAGCATTTCAAAGAGAGTGTATGTATGGTCAGCACAGGACTCCATCTCTGTGCCAGGTGGGGGTTGGAAATTGTTGTCCTAAGGCTTAATTATTACAGCAAAAAGGAAAATAATGATCTATAAGTGCATATATAGGGTATATAATGAGAGAGTCAGCTGTACAGGAGGGGCTTTTAAATTGTTATACTGCTATAAGTTGGGATGATGGTCTCTACAAAAGCCAATTGAGGGGATTCACATGCCATACCATATATGCTTGCTTATAAGTTGAGTCAGACTGCAAACAACAAAGATCTGGATCTGCCATAACATAATGCACCTGCAGATCAGGGTCTATGTTGTTTGTTCTACTGATTACTCCTGACAAATTGCACAGACCAAGATCTGTCAGTGCAATATATGATGGAAGATCTGGTTCAGTGCATTTTGCAGTTTGACTCATCTTATAAGTGAGTATATACAGATCCTGCATTAAATGAGCCACAGTATTATAGTAATTGGCCATTGTATGATTTCACTTGGACTTCAACCACTGTAGAACTTGTCATCATTCATAATGCTTTTGTATAGACTTTGTTCTTTAATTTAACACAGGCTTGGCATAGAAAAACAATCTCTATATCCAGGTGATCATGTCAGTCCTTTTTAAAACCATTGTCCTTAACCAGGTGAGAGCTGCATGTAATAGACTCACTTTGGCCTCTTATACTGTAGAAGGACCAGGCCTGGAAATCATGAAAGTCTTAAGCTTGAGTTTGACATTAAGATTTTGTTGTGACCAGTTACAAGTGTTGATACTTTTGAAAAATCATTTATGATTTGCTGATAGTAGATACTCTAATGCAAGTTCTTAAATTTATGATCTCCAGGCAAGAACTTCATAACTCAGCTCTCAAGTTTTAGTACATAATGCCCACAGGGATGATATGTTTAGACCTACCAGTATTTATGAAAGCATAGTAGAGAAATAAATGATAGTATGATAGGATGATGCATCAAAAGAATGGCTTGTTACCCCCCAGGGTATTCACTTACACCCTCACTTGTCTGCCCACACTTGTCTGCCCACGTAGGTGATAAATGCTCTGTCTGAAATACTAGGCAGTAGCTATTTATTAAGTAGGTGTACAGCCATTGTCAAGGTCACCATTAAAGTGAGTCATTTAACTTTTGTATATCTGCACATTCAGTAAAACGCAAAGTAGCACACCCCTCCCACCTGCTTGGATATCAGCAGGCAGCACAGGTAAGCTCATATTGAAGTCTGTCATGTTAAGGTAGGGCAACTTGGAAATTTTTTTTATTTTGTATCAAAAACATAATCTGATACTTTAGAAAGAGGAGCGTTTGACATAATTGCTCATCCAGCTGTCATGTTCAGTAGTGGGTGACCGATTTGAAATTGAAGCATGCTTTTTAGAGTGGTGGAGAGTCAATTCAGAATAAAGGTAAGATGCTAGTCATCGAATGTATCACTGATTTTTATATGGAAGCAGTGTTCACAAAGGTAAAGATCTTTTCAAGTTTTCAGTCTAATCAATTTGGATCTATATTAATGGATTAGCATCTTAGTTGCCATACTGCATTCCATTTAAGTTCATCTTGGCATACTATACATACAGTTTAAAGGCTATTCTTCTGTAATTCCTTTGGTTGGTGTGATAAATACCTTGTAACATGAGTAGCACAGTTTTATACGTATTAAAGACTCATTTTTTACTGGCTGTGTATACAGTTTTATATGCATTAAAGGCTCATTTTTTACTGGCTGTGTATACAGTTTTATATGCATTAAAGGCTTATTTTTACTGGCTGTGTGTACTTTTGTTCAAAGTAGCACCTTCACTTTGCACCTGAGAAATTTGTGGGAAAAGGTAAATTTTGTGAAGTTAATTTCATTTTAATAAGTACACACTGTCACTATGATCAACTATTTCACATTCTTGTGCATGTTGATATTAGAACAGTTAGATCCCTTTGATATATTGACAGATCTGGTCTCTTTTTCATAATATGTGGCTGGTTCAGTTTGGTCTCTCCTGAAATAGAAGAGCACATCTGTTAAAAGTGGAATTAGTCTAAATCAAACACTTCACCGACTTGGATTAGCAGTATTATATTATGTCCTCTACCACTGCAGCATTGTTGACAGTTGCAGTGTGTCATATATCACATTCAGTGATTAAAATCATGCTTTTTTTCTATATCAGTTTGTTTAAAAGCAAAATAATCTGTATCATCTGTCTTGTCTCTAGCCATAGTAATACAGACTGTTACAGTTAGCATTAATGTAAGAAACTGCTCTGTCTGTGTGGATGACATATTTCTTCTGTCTTCTGCTTTCTTCTTCCACTGGATATCTAAAAGAAGCAGGAGAGCTTCTGAGAAGAGAAAATGTTGAGTCAAACAATCAGGAGGCCTCTTTCTTTATCCAAAAGTTCCGATTGAACTCAGACAGCAGTGATGCTGAATAAAGCACATGCAAGATCTAATTTTGGAACCAATTTAACCCACAAAGTTGAGTGTTAATGAGACATCATGTGATGGCAAGTTAAGTGGAAATGAGATGCAGCTATGGTTGATGGTAAGTTAAAGTGGAAATGAGACACCAGGTATTCATTTTGGCAAGTTAAGTGGAAATGAGACACAGGTATGCTTGATGTTAAGTGGTTATGAGACACCAGGTGTGAATGACAGTAAGTTGATTGGTAATGAGAAATGGCATGCATGAAGGTAACTTAACGAGGCATGCATGATGGTAAATTAAGTAGTAATGAGAAACTAGGCATGCATTAATTAAGGTAAATTAAGTGGTAACATGACATGAATGATGTTAAGTGGCAATGAGACACTGGCACATGCATGATTGTAAATTAATTGATAATGAGAAGCCAAGCATACATGATGGCTGTTGAGTGGTAATTAAATATGCATGATGGCAATTAAGTGGTAAAAAGATATCAGGCATGGTTGATGATAAGCAGTAATGAAAAACCAGGCATTCTTGATGGTGAGCTAAGTAGTGATTATAGACCAGACATATTAGGTGGTAATTAGGCATGCATGGCAGTAAGTTAAGTTGCATTGAGACAGCAGGCATGCATGTTGAAAAGTTGTAACTAGACACCAGGCAAGTATGTTGGTAAGTTAAGTGGTAATGAAAGACCAGGTATGCATGTTGGTAAGTGGTAAGAAAACACCAGGTATGCATGTTGGTAAGTGGCAAGAAAACACCAGGTATGCATGTTGGTAAGTGGCAAGAAAACACCAGGTATGCATGTTAGTAAGTGGTTATGAAACACCAGGTATGCATGCTGGTAAGTGGTAAGAAAACAGCAGGTATACATGATACGTTTCATGAAAATCATGATGATTTACAGAGTTTTTAGCAATTGCTTCCCTTAATCATTCTGTGATTGAGAAATATGGGTTTAAAATACTATTTTTTTTATATGCGTATTGGACAAAAAGTAGTGTACACTTATTAAGGCATGTACATATTATGTTTACTGTGGTGTATATATATATATATATATATATATATATATATATATATATATATATATATATATATATAACATAACACATTATCAGCAAGTATTACAACTTAAGAAACTCTGAAATAAATCTCTGCATTTTTCAGGTTTTATGATCAGTCTTGATACATTTCTAAGAAACCATAGTAGTACCCCAAGTTTGGTGTATTATTTGTATACTTTGTAAAAACAAATTAGTCCATGTAAATTTTATTAAGCAGAGGTGGAAACATGTCCTTTTAAGTTTGGTTGCTGTTTAATGAAGTTAAAATCTTTAAAATATACTTCTTGAGACCTAGAAATTACAGTGACATCTTGTGTGGTTTACAACTGTAATTGACTTGTCTTTCAGTCAAATGCTGCTCTTTGTTGATCCTAATTAGACTGAGCCAACCTACAGTTGTTAAGTAGTTACCTAACCATTGTGTGTTTATTAAGAATCCTTGGTAACAGAACTCCCATACCTGGACAATTCTGATTCTGTAACATCTACCATTCATCTTGCTGTAACTTGCCACTTGAACTCTGTACACTGGATATTTCTGCCAGTATAACATCCACCAATTTTTCCAGCTGTAAGTTGCTAATTTGACACCTGGACATATCTGGCTCTACATCAACCATTTGTCTGGCTAATACTTGCCACTTGAACTCTAACACCTGGACCTGACCTTTGTGCCTGTATGTCCTCTTGATGTAACTAATGCTAATTGAACTTAACCCCTGGTCATTTCTGGTTACATGAGATCTACCTGATCTTGAGATTTTGAGTAGTGACTCAGTAGTGTGTGTGTGTGTGTGTGTGTGTGTGTGTGTGTGAGAGAGAGAGAGAGAGAGAGAGAGAGAGAGAGAGAGAGAGAGAGAGAGAGAGAGACTTTATTTCCTCTTCAAAAGAGTTTACATTTACATTCAGCTATTCTCATTATTAAATAATAGCAATATGAACATTAAGGTGACATTAATTAATACACAATAACCTAAACATGTAAATATATATACAGAGGTTTCATGATTGTCATTACACTGCCACTTTAAGATTATATTTTCTGCCTCTATTTCATTATTATCATATCTACTATGGAAAGCAAGGGAAATACAAAAATATGTCTTGTCTTCAAAACAAGGCTTTTGTTTAAAACCATTCAACAGTTTAGACATAAATATGAGATACACCGATCACCAATATCCAGATGCTTTGCTGAACAGTTAGTGAACAGGCAAATTCATTATAATTAACATACCATAATTAGCTGTGTGTAAAATATGCACACAACTGTTGACATCTTAGACATGTTACATAACATACTAGTAGATCAGGCTCAGTGTGGATGAATCTATTCACAATTTCAGTGCAAGAGTATAAACCCCAATCTGCTGGCTTATTACGCAGCAGCATGTCCTGGTCTATGCTATTTTTGCTTTATAACAGTATACACCCTGATCTGCTGGTTCATTATGCAATAGCACTTCTTGATCTGTGCTGTTTGATGTATAGTATAGACCCTGCTCTGCCAATTTGTTAAGCAATAGCACATCTGGATCTGTGCTGTTTGATGTACAACAGTATAGACTCTGATTGACCGCTCTGGTGGCTTAAGTGGTTAGAGCATCTGCCTCAGATGCAGGTGGTCACTGGTTCAAACCCCAGCTGAGTCATTTCAGAGACTTAGAAAAATGGTTCTGGCAGCTGCCTTGCTTGGCGCTCAGCATTAAGAGGTTAGTGTTAGGACCGGTTGGCCTGATGTCAGGATAATGTGACTGGGTGAGACGTGATGTTACATGTCTGCAGCATAATGCCCCAGTGCTAGATATCACTATAAACTGCCACACTGCAGACATCATAGCGATATGACTGAAAAATTGTGTGTGCTAGTGTGTGTGTGTGTGTGTGTGTGAGATTTTGATTTTTAATGTAGCTTTAAAAAAATTTCGGTCATATCGCCACAATGTCTGCAGTGTGGCAGTTTATATTGATGTCTAGCACTGGGGCATCATGCTACAGACATGTAGCATGATGTCCCACCCAGTCACATTATCCTGACACCAGGCCGACCAATCCTAACACTAATCTCTTAATGCTGAGCGGCAAGTAAGGCAGCTGTTAGTACCATTTTTATAAGTCTTTGGTATGACTCGGCCGGGGATCGAACCCATGACCTGCATCCCTGGCAGATGCTCTAACCACTAGGCCATCAGAACAGTCTGGAAAATTGTTAAAGCTACATTAAAAATTAAAATTACACACACATACAGACACACATTGATTCTGATCTGCCAGTTAATTTTGCAATGGTACATCTTGGTGTATGATGCTTGCTGTTGTAAAGTGCCATGCATAGGGAAGGCAGAAGAAATGCAGTCAACTGTACTGTTCTTAAGGTGTTTATAGTTAAAAACATGGAGCTTTGTCTTTGCCCATGTTAATGCTATCAGTTAATACAAGGCTATAATACAGTAGAACCTGTCTTGAAAGACCACCACTTCTGCCAAAATAAGCATGGTTTCTCGAGGCAGGAGGCTGTAATATCAAGTCGTAACACTATATAAGTATATCTGCACACTGAGAATCTTGTATCTCAAGACAGATGGTTTCTAATAACACTGGTCTTTAAAGACAG
Organism: Megalonaias nervosa; assembly: GCA_016617855.1. Classification (NCBI taxonomy): domain Eukaryota; kingdom Metazoa; phylum Mollusca; class Bivalvia; order Unionida; family Unionidae; genus Megalonaias; species Megalonaias nervosa. The sequence continues at coordinate 26,497 of JAECUM010013097.1, read as the reverse complement.
GTTGTACTCTATTTCATACTGGCTCAGTGACAGCATGAGGTGTATGAAATTTCTTTGCAGGAATTTTGCTAGTAGTTCAAAAACATGTTTAATATGGGGAGCAAAAAGCATAATTCAAGCATCATTAGGTTAAAATATGAATAAATCATTGCAGGAATGATTTTTAAAAAAAAAGAGATCCTCATTATCTGATAGTGATGTATTATGTCCCTATCCAGTCCATTATTGCTATTATGGGCCCTTGTCCCAAAGAAAAATACATATATTGCATGTAAAACTGATATCTCAAACATTACTCACTACATACATGGTATAATGCCTCAATTATGTGAGCTTCAAAAACTGAAAGCAGTCAGCGACTTGAATGCAAAATTAGGTCCCACAGCTTTACCAGGTTTTGAAGTTTTACTGTAATTGCATTTCAGAATGGGGCTGATCAGAGCCTATAATGCTGATCAGGGTGTTTATGCTGATCAGGGTCATATACTGCTCAGGGCATACATGCTGATCATAGTCTATATGCTGATCAGGGTGTATATATACTGATCAGTCTGTACGCTGATCAGGGTGTATATGTTGATCAGGGTCTATATACTGATCAGAATCTATATACTGATCAGGGTTTTTATGCTGATCGGAGTCTATATACTTATCAGGGTGTATATGCAGACCAGATTCTATATCAGGGTGTGTATGTTGATCAGGATCTGTATGCTGATTAGAGCTTATATACTGATCAGGATGCATATACTGATCAGGGTCTATATACTGATCAGGTGTGTATGCTGATCAGGATGTATAATTATGTTGATCAGGGTGTTTTTATGCTGATCAGGGTCTATATAATGATCAGAATGTACCGTTATATGCTGATCAGAGTCTCATAATGTATATGTTGATCAGGGTCTATATATGCTGATCATAGCCTGTATACTGATCAGGATGTGTATATTTATAAAGTGTATATGCTGATTAGGACATATATACTGACTAGAGTATATGTACTGATCAGGGTCTGTATACTTATCAGGCTGTATATGATGGTCAGAGTCTATATACTGATCAAGGTCTATATGCTGATTAGGGTGTTGATCACAGTCAGTATGCTAATCAGAATATACATGTTGAGCAGGGTATATATGCTGATTATGGCTGTACTGATCAGGGTCTATATGCTGAATAGGGTCTGTACACTGATCAGGATGCTGATCAGGGCCTATATCCTGATCAGAGAGTATATGCTGATAGGGTTAATATGCTGATCAGGGTTTACATGCTGATCAGGGTCTGTTACTGATCATGATGCTGATCAGGGTCTATATGCTGATTAGGGTGCAGATCAGGACCAATATGCTGATCAGGGTGTATATGCTGTTTGTTCTTCCAGTTATAACTTGAAGCAGACATAGGAGATACTGATCTAACAGCACATTAAGTGATGGTAGATTTGTGTATTTGCTCTTTGCTATTGCATGTGTATTATTCAAGGGTAAAAATAGTACATTTACTATATATACATGCTTAAAAGTTAAAATCAGGGTCTCTGTTGTTTGCAGTTGGAACTGAGTTGTATACATGTATGTACAATACTAATATCACCTTGACATAAGATTTTAAGCATTACAAAAATTAACATCCTGCAAATTTCAAGTAGGAAAAATAAAACACTAGTTATTGTGTTACAGAATTGCATGTACATTGTGCTAATAACTTGTAAAGGTAATTATTTTTGAACAGATATCTCATAACCCTGAAGTTTAGAAACAAATTCAAAGGTTAGAATAATTGATGTATTTTGAAGTAATACATTTCTACTGAGACTGCTTGTATTATGCTATACAGACCCATATATAGCCTCAAACTGCATTTTCCAATTTTCATTTATTTAAATCTGGCTGCTGAGGATGATGACTATGCAACCAACACAAAGTAAAATCTGTGCTGAGAAGGCAATAATTGATTTTTGGCTTGCTGAGGTTGAATCTATCAGGTGTCTTTCTCTCATACGCATGTTATAACGGTCAGCCTTGAAATAGTGCTGGGGCTAATTTATATTGGAACACATCTCATTTGAAGGATGTGAAAATGGAAGATCTTAAATTTTGATGGCAGTCTGAAAATTATAACATGAAAAATGCAGTGAAATATATCCAGTGCAGCACTGACCATTTTATATTTTAGAAAAGTCTGTGATTGTTCCTGGTGTCTGCATATCCCATATCCAGTCCATAATGAGGAACAAAGAAAAATATTTTGGCTCAAAAATAAGTAACATAGGCTCCTTTTCAAATAAATTCAGTGGTCAGTGTTGTCACTGAAATTATTACAATGCTCTGAAATTTGGTTGGAAAAGAGTATAACAAATGAGTCAGTATTTGATGATGAAACATCATTGAATATAATCACAATATTTATCAGAATTTTTCATTTTTTTAGATAACTATCAGATAACTGTTAGTGGCACCTAACAACTAACAATTACCATGGCAACAAGTGGTGACTTTAGCATCAATGGTACAGACGAGATACCTCCAGAGGAATTGGATGGAGATATCTTTGAGATAGTACAGGAACCCGAACCAACGATGGAATTTATGTACATCTCGGAGAATAAGGTGAAGTACACTAACCCAAAGTACAAGAAAGTTGAAGCCAGAATGTACGACTGTAACTGTGATGTAAAATTGCGAGTTGGTGACACTGGTTTTAAAGCTCATCGCAGTGTTTTATCAGAAGCAAGTGACTATTTTGCCGCTATGTTCACAGTCGACATGAAAGAGAAAGAACAGCCTGAAATTGAGCTGAAGGAAATGAGTCCAAAAGGATTTACAGCCATTCTAGAGTACTTTTATCATGGAATTCTGACTCTAGAGCCCCAAAATATTGAGGACATTTTGGAAGCCGCTAGGTTCTTTCATGTTGAGTGGATAATAGATATGTGCTCTGACTTTCTTGTTCGACATTTAAGTTGGAATGACTACTCTAAAGTAATGTACCTGACAGACAGATTTATCCTTGGCGACTTAAGGTTGGAAATTTTCCAGTTTATTGGACAGAATTTTGAGAACTTAACCAAAGAGGACAAGTTTTACGAAAATGCTTCTGAAGAACTCCTACTGCAGTTCCTTATGGAGTATTTGTATGTAGATGTGTCAGAAAAATATATTCTGGATGTAATAGTGAAGTGGGTGAAACAGGATGAAGGTCTAAGAAAGGAGCACTTTTTGCCATTGCTGCGACAAATTCGTTTCCCCCTGCTGGATATAGAAGAGTTGGATGATTTGCCAGCTGAAGTCCTTGAATATCAGGAGATTAGAAATGAGGTATGGTTGGCATAAAAAAGATGCATATATACAAGTGCAGTAAATCTTATGGCTAGGGCTGAGTGACTATCAGAAAACTGAGTCCCGGTTTCCATCTATTCAATTCGGGTAGTGCCCATTTGTTGTATATACCATGGCTCACTGTAAATAGCTTTTCTCCAAAATTAACTCTGAAAATAATGTACAGAGAATACTAATTATTCAAGAGAAAGGGAGTTATAAAAGTTTTATATCAAAGTGCCCACTTTTCGATACAAAATTTCCGATTTACCACCAGATTCTTTTGCATAATACGTGTATTTTGAAATTATGATAATAGTAACCTATGCAAGGAGTACATGACACTTAAGTCTCATTATCATGACCCAGATCATTCACATTAAAAATCTTGGATTAATGAGACTTTAATTTTAAAACAATGATTTGAATGGTGATCACTGAATTATTGTAGCATCTAAAATCTTTCTGCATGGTTTTCATGAACAGATTTTTGTGTCTGAATAATTGTAGCAAATCATATAGTCATTTCAGTTGATTACAGATCTTAATAATAAAAAATTTCTGTGTAAAAATTAAAAGGGCAAATTATAATTATTGTGTTTGATGTTGGGTAAAATATTAGAAGGTATAAATATGACAATATTGAAATTATTATTCATAGTGACATTGTATAAAAGCAAGAGGTAGATAAAGGAATCTTGACATTGGTATTCAAAATGACATCACATTGTATAAAAGCCATCGGGCAGATAAATAAAGATCAAATTATTGAGACTAAGCCAGTTTCAATATCGTGCCCACAGCTAGGAGGCTGCATAAATACTGTAATTGTGTCTGGACTACCAGAATAGTGGGTCTGTGCTAATACTGAAGTTGTGTTTGGGCTACCAGAATAGTGGGTCTGTGCTATCATATATTAAATTCAAAGTAGCCCAGTGGATTACATAGTATCATGAACTGTTCTTTATTTAAAACATACTTACAAAACTACTTTGCAAGGATAGTTGTTAATGACAAATAAGCAAGTGTAAGAATAGTTTATTTCAAAAATGCGACTTTTGACTTAAGGAATTTACCTTTGATCTTTTTTATGTACAAAATATTTTGGTTCCTTAAACTACCTTAACACTAGATTGCTAGGATTATTCTGATGTACTTTTAAACCCTTTGCATCCATTTTATTTGCTTTCTTGGAGCTGCTGAATTTAGGCTGGTCTTTCAGATCCTTTTCCAAGCAGCCGGCTGCATTATCAAATTTTAAATTTGCCAGACCCCACTGATAAGAGTTGTTTCATTACTGTATATGAAGCTTGCTACAAGTTCACATTTGTTGAGGCTCTACAAACTGTAATTCTCCTTTTATTCATAACACAAAATTTCACCATTTCCCCATGTTAGACCATTTTCATGGCCATTAACGAGCCAACCATTTTATCTTTAGTGAGGAGGAGAAGAGTGCAGGGCTTTGGAGTTTTTAAATTTCTGTTTCAATTTAATTGGAAAAAAATATCTTTTGCATCACTACAAAAGAAATGGCTATTAAATTTTATAAATAGATTTCCTCACAAATACCACAGACATTGATGGCATGCTGTTAAAGGATCACATATGCATCTTTATATAAGGTTATAAGTGTTGGACTATGTTTACTTTATTCCTTATCTTGTTACAGGTGGAGGAAGCAAAGAAATATGCTCTGGATCTTTCCAGTCAGTGTCTGAAGACAGATGAAAAATACCTGGCTCGAGGATCACGATCTGTCATCGTTATATTATCCTTCACAGATGAGGGTAATGCTGTTGTGTACAAAGAGCCAGAGAGTGATAATCTTTTTGTAGAGCAGTTGGCACAGACTGGTCTAGATGTTGACTATAGCTCTACCAGTCAGGCTGGTATTGGGAATTTCCTGTATGCAGTTGGTGGTTACAGTGATGCTTACACAAGCACTGACAGGACTTTCAGGTATGATCCTCGACTCAGAGAGTGGACTGAAGTGGCGCCAATGAAACAAGCTAGAGTTTCCTTTGCCATTTGCAGCTCTGACCAGAGGCTGTATGTATTTGGTGGTATGTTACACACTGTTGGTGAGAATGGGGAAGAAGAAAAAATTTTGAGTGAAGTGGAGATGTATGTTCCAGAAGAGAATTGCTGGAAATCTTTGAAACCACTCCCATATGGCACCTTTGATCAGTCTGCTGTGTACTGGAACAATACCGTTTATATCACTGGAGGAATCAGTGCCGATCCCACTCACTCAGTTCCATTAAGCTCAGCGTTTTACCTTCCTCTTGTTGGTGATGAATGGCAGACATTACCAGACATGACCAGTCCACGACAAGGTCACAGCATGACACCACTGAATGGGAGGCTGTACGTTCTCGGTGGCTACACAGCTTCTCTATACAGTGGCTTCAGTGACAGCTTAGAAAATGAATTGCTAGATTTGGAGACCAAGCAGTGGACAAAGATCAAGGCCACCCCAGCTACATTTGGACATTTGTATCGCAGTGTTGCTTTGCTGGACAAGAAGATCTATTTTCTGTGTGGTTTAGTACAGGCAAGTCTTAATATTTATGACACTGAAAAAGATGAAATGGAAGAAGGGGTGATCATTGGCGCAAATGTCCAGAAAGCTGCTTCAATCAAGGTTGCCTACCCTTATACATAACTCTGCATTGCAGGATATGTTGAGCAAGAACATCACTGGGTAGGTTGGATACGAAAGTTGATGTAATGGGTTGCAAACAAAGATTAATGGACATGTTTTCTATTGATAATTTTTTTTTTCCTCCAGCATCTACTGCCAGATCTGGCCTTCCGCTTAAATATTTGTACCATTCCTTGTTATGCTTTAAGCTTTCATTATTGATTGAAAAGTATGCATCAAATGTGTTGAACTACAATATTGTTGAATGATGATGAATCTTTATGTTAATGTTTAACTAATCCAAAGAGAGTGGCTTGCAATCAGTGTAAGATTGTAGAGCCAAGTTCTGTTGAGAATATAGATGTAATCTTGTCTGTCCAAGCTACAATGGAAATGTTATGTATGAACTGAATGAATATGAATACAGATCTTAAGAATGTAGCAAATAATAAGATACATTGTTTATTCGCTATCATCTGTTGTGTAAAAGACTCATCTCACATAGGATTGGGATGAAACTAATCACACAGGTTTCACTTTGGTACTTTGACAAGCTTTGTACAACAGGTACAAGTATATTGGCATTATAAGTGAAAGCCAGCCTTTAGTTATGGTAAGTCATTATACATCCAGCCTTTAGTTATAGTAAGTCATTATACATCTAGCCATTAGTTACGGTAAGTCATTATACATCTACTTATCGCATGTCACTATGCCTTTACTTATGGTAAATAACTATACATTCACTTATGGTAAGTTACTACACCTTTACTTATACAAGTCACTACACCTTTACTTATTGTAAGTGACTATACCTATAGTTAGGGTAAATGACTATACTTTTACTTACGTTAAGTGACTATACCTTTACTTATGGTAAGTCACTATACTTTATGGTTAGTAACTATACCATCAATGCTGGTAAGTCAACCATCACTTATGGTAAGTGACTATACCTTATGACAAGTGACTATACCTTCACCAAAAGGTAAGTAACTACACAATACTTACATTAAGTGACTATACCTTCACTTATGTTAAGTCACTATACCTTTACTTATGGTAACTTACTACACCGTGTTTGAAGTCAATAGAACATTTTTCAATTACCGGTTGAATATAAATCTTTTGCTGGAGCTTCAAGCTTTCATTAAGTTTGATCTTGAGGCAAAACAACAAATTTCTTCTTTGATATAACAAATTTTGTGCTCACATTTGCTGAAAGCAAATTTTCATTCCCATTAATAGGTAACTAAAGTTTATTCATATGGGTTTATGCACTGTGCTTTCAGATTTTGCCGATATGAGCTGATGGTGAACCCATGAAAAAATAGTTTATTAATATTACTCAAAAAGGAAATTATAGACTCAGTCCTACAAAGGGAAATAACTCCTGAGATACTGTTCATAAGAACTGTAATCCTTGTAATGTCTAATGACCTCTTCATGTAATTTTAGATCATAAACCATTAAAACCCAATTGACAACAAAAATAATCTGGCCAAAGATCGCTTAGTATAGGGCATTATTTACATCAGTATAGAGGGTAACAAATATGGCAAATACATATGAGCAGTTCTCTTTATTTTTAATTTATATAAAAAAATTCAAAGGTGTGTAACACGCTTTATGGTATTTATTTAGTTGTTTTATGCACCATCCTGTAATGTAGTCATGATTGCTGTTTCATATATGCTATTTTAAGGCTGCGTGTATGTATGTTTATGTGACATTGAAAACATGACACACAAACCTGCATATGATAAAGTCAACAGTTTTGTACACTCAGATAGTATTTGATTATAAAAAAGAGCTTCAACTCTGAAGCTCTTCCTAAACTCAGAATCTCAGAGATGGCAAATGTACACACATTTGTAAGCATAAAGACTTACTGTTCTCCTTTGCCTTCATTCATTGATCACATTACTGTTTGGGAAATAAACTCCTCTACATCTCAAATACAGTTCTTAAAGAAACAAAAATTTGGCCCTTTCTGTCTGACCAAGGGACAAACTTATCTATTACATGCCCATTACCACACCAAGGTATCTCCATTTTTCCAACTTTTGCTTTGTACTGTCAACATAGTACTGCAAGACCTCCCCAAATCATTGAATATCTTTGTGATTTTAACTGATTCAATGATAAAGTTGGTGTAATAGTTATTTGTGACTTGTGGTAACCATTACTTTTTAATTTCGGTCAGGATTTAAAAATGTTTGGCTCCTCACCCTCCCATTCCATCTGCCAGCTGGAAGTTTCATGAAGTTATGTGGTATTGAGACACAAGGTGTTATGCTGATAAATTCAAAAACTTAATGCTGTGCATGTTTTAGCAGCTGCTTCCTTTACACATTGGTAATGGGTATTTTTTGTGTGCAAGTTTTGACAAAAAAGAAGTGTGTGCTTATTATAGCATGTTTGAATATCAAGTCAAATAGTGTATTATTAATCATGTCATTGTTAAGCAGCTTGGCAAGGAAACCAGTCTCCACTAGTGTAGAAACTTTATGCCTCCTTTTTGGTTAGTGTGATCTGTATTTCATGTTTGAGTATGTTTGACCCAGATTTTCATGTTTTTGAATATGTTTAGCCTGGATTTTCATGTTTGAGTATGTTTGACCAGGATTTTCATGTTTGAATATGTTTGGACAGGATGTTCATGTCTGAATATGTTTGCCCAGGATTTTCATGTTTGAGTATATTTGGCCAGGCATTTTTATTAAAGTTCCCATTTCCATCATTGTTAATGCAACTGGCAAGAGTAAGATTCAGCTGCAAAATGCATCCTTTGTTTCCAACTGTCACAATGGATACATTTCATGTGTCAACTGGCTTTGAAACTGATGAGATAACCTTATTCTTTGGATACATGTAATTTTTGTTTTAAAAAAACTTTTAAACAGAAATTAATGTTCTGTCTTATGTGAAATGACATCTTTTCCAAATCAAGAGATGTAAATGTACACTTGAAAGATCAGTGTGGACTTAATGAAAAACTGCCTGCTGGGAATTGAAATTTGTTCTGTAGAACATGAAGGAAAATACATGAAAATGTACTTGATGTATTTTGTGAGTCCATATTATTCTCTTAATTTGCCGACCTAATGTCAGGCTCTTGTTGAGTTGTGTGTAAAGACATGATATATAAAGTTAAAACAAAAAAAAAAAAACGGGTTCAAATGTTCTATTTTTCCTCTTGCATAAATCTGAAAAGCAGCTTTTTGGCATGCTAATCATATTCATTACATTCCTTGAAGCTTAGTTGCAATGGCATTGTTTTGGTACTTTTGTTCTTGTTGTTTTTGTTCACCTTGATGTAGGGAAAGCGAGTTTATGGTATGGTTTTTTTTTTCGGTTATCATGCGTAATCCAACATGCATCTTCTTTTACCCATTCAAATGTTTTTATTTGCAACTTTTTCCCCCAAAACACTGCTTGGCCATTTTCCAACTCAAGGCATTTCATAAAATTTGTTCAGTTTAAGCCACTCTGACACCCAGCATGGTTGCCACTGTCTGCCACGCAGCAAGGTTGCCAGTGCAAAAAAGTAGAAAAACCTTTAAACCTTTTTCTTCTCTAAAACTGATCAACAGAAATGACCAAAAAAGGTGGTTTTTACTAAAAATATACAAATCTTTAAATGACAATTTCTCAATGACAACAGAATGTAATTAAAATGATGCTGACCTATCATTTATGGCAGTTACTACAAAAAGAACCACTTTAAAAAAAAACTTCTCAAAATCTACTGAACAGAATTTGACAAAATTGGACATAAAAGTGTCCTGGGATAATGATGCTAATCTCAAATTTGGTTACATGACTAAGAAAGAAAAACACACATTCTAGTCAAAAAACTAAAGGGTCAGCAGAATTTGACCAACTCTGCCAGAAGGCATCCTGGCATAAAGGATTTTCAGTATCTGACAAATGGTGCTGATGTGTCACAAAATATGGATTTGGATAATTAAAATGGAGAAACCTTGAAACAACCATTTCATAATATATACAAACAATAACACTAGAAGAAACTTCATTAATGCATTCTACAGACAGATTTCTTGGTGAACTGCACTTGCATTTTGCTATTAGGCAGATGTCACTCAAGTGAAAGATCTGAGGCCCACTTGTGCCACTTCTTTTTACGGAATGGTTTTATGTGCAAATAGCTGTTGGAATAATTCATATATAACAATCCAAATTACTATTTTCTTTGTTACTCTGTATTATCACCTATTTTTTAATCATAAAGTTAAAATTAGAGGCAGGCCAGTTCACTAGTTTAAGTATTTTTTAATTCTTGTAAAATAATTAGGCATTGATATGAGGTAATACAGCTCTCCCTATTTATGACATACTAGTTGGACTTCATAACTGTACAAAACCATAGTGTAGTGGAAACTGCTATATACCAAACCATGTTATCTTGAGAACAGTGTTGTATACAAAACCATGGTATAGTGAGAACAGTGTTATATACTAAAATATGGTATAGTGAGGACAGTGTTAAATACTAAACCATGGTATAGTGAGAACAGTGTATGAACTGAATCACAGTATAGTGGGAATGATAACATGTCAATTAATAATATAAATAAAGATATAATACAAAGTTTCATATTGTTTTCTTTTGAACAATATTGTCATATATTTGATAAACCAATTCAGTTTTTGTCATTGGGATATAGCAGTACTTTGTTATATCCAGAACAGTGTTATAATAAGGGAAAACTGTACTAACTTACTATGAAGAAACGTGCACCTCTGTAATGTCGTATTGGAAATACAAAGCAGTTGGTTTGGGATTCTTGCCATTACTTGTATGGGTTCCTAGAGAATTTATTAGGCAATAAATGAAGATTCTTTGTGGTAAGGTAAATTGGAGATGATTCCTTTTAATGCAAAACATTAATAATTAAGAACTATCCTATACATAAACAAGGGTATATCCTTCATTTTCCAGCTGAAAATAAAATGGCAAAAGAAAACAAGGTGAATAAAATGTGTTTAGTACACTTCCTGTCCCATGTGAAACAGTTTGTAAGAAGGACCACAAATGCAAGTGAATCATAGCATTTTTAGATCAGGATAATGGGAGAGTGAGAAAGATAGCTAATATTTGCTCTTTTGATCTTTATTATTTATTTAATATGAAATATTTTAACATTTTTCATATTCTTTGCCTTTGCCAATAGTTCAAAGTTGCCTTATTGCAATAAAGCTTTTACAAATTGATGTGTTGTTTTCAAAAATGATTTTTACAAGTGGACAATATCAAATCATTACATACTCTGTACAGGTGTTCTTGCATACTGGAATCAAATAATTGTCGTCGTTACTTTCCATACATTGTGTTATGGGTCTATTAAATTGATCAAGTCAAATTTTAACTATCTATATTCTAATACAGTATTAATAATACTAGTAGTTACACATAATTCTTTATGAATCACACTTAACCAATAAAACCAGCTGATGTATAGTTTTATTTAAAATCTAATGCCTGTTCTAAAACTTGTCAGGTCAGTTATTAAAAGCTTATTGAATTAATGAAAGCTGATCACATCCAACTTGGAATAACATTGCCACTGGCTGTGACACTGTCTGTTCCATTTACACTTTAAGTAAATTTGATTTTTGTAAAGATTTTCATCCATTCTCAGGAACACTTTTTTCTTTGGTTGATAAATCATCCTTAGAATCACTGATCATTGTTACTTTGGATACACTCTATTGTAGGTCTTTTGGTCCTTTTTCTCAATTTTAGATTGTCTGGAGTTACTTCCCCTAAAATACTATCATCACAACTGCCCTCTGAGCTTGATGTCTCTAAGTCAGTTTCCGACGAGTCACTAGTTTCTGACAAGTTTGGTTCCACCAGAGCAACATTCTGGAAAAAAAGACATTAAAGATACCCTGAGAAGTGTATCCAATATAAAAAGGAACCATGTCCACTGAAGTTTCAATGGAAACTGAAAGACAAACCATAACACTTTAATCAAACCATACTCCTGTTAAAATTTCTATTGAGTTTTTTATACTCTGGTCTGAGATACTAAAGTCACCAAATTAATATCAAGTATTTTCAATGAAGAACATGATAATACAATAATATAGTTTTGTTATTTAATATTTAAAACAAAAAAGGGTCAATAAACTTTAAGGATTTATTCTGCACCAAAATATTCTGTCTCTGAATCCATGATCTTGTATAACACATGATCAGTGTGAAAGCACAGTGTTTATGTCATAGGAATATTTGATAGAAGGTGCTTTTATACCCCACACCATGTATTGCAATCCTCCAAATAGCTTATGAGGTGCAACAATAAGAAATTTATGCTAATGGATGGATCGATGACAGAAAACAGACTATCCCATAAGCTCTTGTGGTCTCTGACCCACAGAGCTAAAAAAAATTTGAAAAATTAATCCCATGGAAGAAATAAATATGCAGTACATTATTTCTTTTTTGTTTTCTGCGGATTAAAATGCACAAATCCAGCAAGAGACTGAAATGTTGGGACAAGTGAAAATGTAGGTGGGACAAGTGGTTTAAGAAATTTTTTTTAATCAGACTTGCATACTGTATATGTCAAAATCTGCAGAAAATGCAGCAACCCAATGAATCAGCAAGAGTACTGTGTGTGCAACACATTAAATACATGCCATGTAATCAATACTCCTGTACATAGGCACGAACTGCCTGCTGTTGACTGGTGATTATTAACCAACCAGTTTCAAGGACTGTGCCCCTTAGTGGTTTTAAACTACATGTGTAAAAACCATTACTGTCTTGTTAGATATACCATGATCATAACGTCTGACCTTTTAATCCCAGAATCTAATGGTTACATATAACCCTAAGTACAAATCATCCAAAAATTCATGTCCAGAAACGCTTACCAGAACAAGAGTTATGATGCACAATCCATTTTTTTTATGGCCAGTGACCATGACCTCTGACTCAAAAATCAACAGACCTCTTCTGTGCCTCACATGCAAGTACTCTACAAACTTTGCTCAAAGTATGTGGTATAGAAATGAAGTTATTATGTAAAAACCATTTGTTTGCTTTCAGTCAGTGTCGTTGACCTGTGGCCTTTTGACACCAAAGTGCAAGTCACCCACAAAATTTGATGAAGGTAAATGGTCCATAAATGAAATTTTTGTTCAGAAACCATTTTCTTCTTTTAGAGATAGTGCCATAGACCTTTGACCCCAAAATCGGCTTCCTTCTTACATCAAGTCAAAGCCATACAGAAAGTTCTGTCGGGGTCTGTGTTGTAGAATTTTGTGTAAAAACAATTCCTCTTCTTTCAGTCTCAATGACCTTAAACTTTGACATTTTGACCCTTGAGATCAATAGGGTTCTTCTTTACACTAACCAAAGTTTGATTGTAGATGGTGAAGGACTCGAGTTACTTTAAAAAATTCCCACTTATCTTTCTTCATTCAGAGTGACACCATGACCTTTGACCCATAAACTGACTGTTTTCTTCCATACCTCAAAGCCAAGATTTCCACAAAGTTAGATAACTAAAGATGGTGGATACTGTGAGTTATTGTGTGGAATTTGGTAACTGACGGATAGACAACATCATAACATATTACCTTATGGCAAGCATACAAAAATTACAGTAAATCATAAATACTGTAGTTGCAATTTGAGGAAATGAGAATCCCATGCAGGTACAGGTAAAATAGTCTTTTGTTGTGAACCATACACTGTCCGAGTGAAAACAAATTCCTACATAAATTTAACAGACATCTGATGATAAATGAAAATATTTTGATAAATGTAACAGTATGACTTTTAGTTCAACTGGCCATAATGTCAAGTGAGCTTATGGTATAGCCCTGTGTCCACTGTTTGTTGTGTCATGCACCATCTGACCATCAACAATTGCTGATTGGCTGAGCTTGTTATCACTCTGGAGGGTGATTTCTGATCTGATTTTGATCAAATTTGGAATATTCAATAATATAATCAAGATTCTGGATGGGTTTGATGATCAGCAAGGTTGACATATTAATGAAAGCAATATGTGTCATCAAATTTTGATTAAACTTACAAAAAGGCTTGATAAGGATCCTGGATAATTTCAATAATGAGCAAGATCCATGCACATTAATGACAAAGTGACCTTGCATCTGATCAGCTGACCTTAATACTATGATGGAAACCATAATTCTGATTCAATTTTGATAAAAATTTGAGTATGGGCTTATAGCACCAAGATCATGGAAAACTTCGGAAGTGAGTGTGACTGGTGCAAATGAATGACTTGATCTTGCCTGTGATTGGCTGAGCTTGTTGCCACTCCTTGCAGGCATATTTGTATCTCATTTTTATCAAACTTCAAATATCGAGTTATATAACCAAGATCTCATATTAGATCTATAATGTGTGGGCACCACACATATTAATGAGGTGATTATTACCACTCTAGAGATGGTATTTTTTATCGGACTTTGATCAGGAATTGATAAAGAAGTATGTATCATCATGATTTTGGTTGGTTAAGAATATGACTGAAATTTACACATGTTAACAATATGACTGTATATTTGATTGGATAAGCTGGTGAACAATCTACCAACTATATTTCTTACCAGATTTTGATCAAACTTATTGCATAATCTTGTATTATCAAGATGCTGAATGAGTTTATTATGAGCAAGATCCATGCATATTAATGAGGGAATCTTGTATCTGATTGACTGAGCTTGTTAGCACTCTATGGACCATAATGCATTTGGATTTTGCTCCACCATAAGCTTATATTATCACTGTCACAGATAGGTTCTATAATAAGTGAGATCAGTGTATATTAATGAGATACCTTGCATCTGATTGGTTGAACTAAATTTCTAGATCTTGAGATTACATTTCTTAACCAATTTCTACAAAGCTTGATAAATTTTATATCGTCAAGATCTTGGAAAATTTTGATTATCAGCATGAGACTGCATATTAATTATGCCTTTATCTTGACAAATAATTTTATTCAGGGTATAGTAAATAAGTAAAATCAACACGATATAAGCTTTGTGAGACATGGTCAACTGTTAAGTTTTTTAAGTCAGGTGAGTGATTTCAGGTTGATATGGCCTCTTGTTTCTGTTTAAATGAAATTTTTAAATTTTTGGTTGCTAGATTAGCTTTTTGCAAATGGCAGTGAAAGATTTTGACTGAACAATATGGAAAATTTAAACATTCATAAGTCACTATTACAAACAATGATGCAATGAATAATTTCCAAGCTGCTTTGATTGAGCCACATCCCAATGACCTATAAGCCTTTTCTCAGGTAACAGCAACATCTATGCATCATCTCTAGCATGACAATATGGAAATCACTCACCACTCTCCTATCGGTTCAAATAGAAATAAGTTTTTTTATTAGGGAGGTAATTATCAATGGATACTTGTATTTATATTTGTGATTAATTTTGTCACTTAACAGCCACCCTCATTAGATTTTTAGGTCACTGGCAATTTCTGCAGGCTTTTTTCAACATTATTTCAACTTTTCTGAACCTTTTTCGCAAAATCCTTGTTAGCAAAATCCATTATAAGTTAACAAATTCAATTTAGCTGGCATAATTGTAGTCATTTGTACATTACCTGGTTTGATTTTCTTGTTATTTTTGTACTGGGACTTCAAATTTTTGACAACGATCATTTTAGCACAATTAGCAAACAACACTTTAGTAGAGAAATACGTTTTTATAGGCATTTTTGTATTTATATGTAAATGACTTGATTTAAGGCCATTGCACCAAACATTTTATACAGCATTTTTTTTTAAAAAACTTTTTTTGACTTTTTAAAGAACAAAACACTGTGCTAAGCAAATTTAGCAAAATTCAGATGTATGAAATTGGTTTGGATGTTTATATGCATAAATACATGACCTGATTAAACTAATACCATTACAGCAATTTTTCAAGTTTGTCTGCATTTGTGCACTTGGACATTTTGGTCTGCAACTGTTTTATTAATGTATCTAGTTACTATCACTTACAAGATTTATTTCCTACCCAAACACAAGCTTCAAATATGGCCAAATTTTTTATTGCCATACCTTTTCCATAACTGTAATACTTTTAGTTTTATTTTGTTTACATTTGTCTGGATGGATTCATCTTTCATAAGGTTTTCTGCAATATTTACAATTATAATTTTTAACTTTGGTTTTAATAGACAATGTTTAGCAGGATTGTGCTGATGTACCTCTAACCCATCATACACACTCAATTATAGCTCACAACACAGTCGCTATTAACTTGTCAAATGCACAGCAGTCTTTGCACAATGCAGGCTACCAGTCTGTAAGTAAAGCTATGAGATGTGTTAGGTCTTTTTCATCTGACTCCAGGTCAGTTTTCATTGTCTTTATTTTCTTTTCTTTAAGTCTTCTTAAGAAACTGCAAGTACTTTCAAAGTCTTGGAAAAGTTTCAAAGTGGAAACACATGCCAAGAAAAGTATATGATTTACCATTTCTATAATGGGCCCCTTACAATCCTCCACATTTTCGATATCAACACTACTAGCTGGCTGAGTCTTCAAGATCTCCTCCAAGTCACGATTCGCTGTATCCATTTTTGGGAGAAACTGTTTTACCTGTGTTAGCACTAGAGAAATAAAAAAAGATAAAAACTGTTACAGACTTTATGGCAAAATCTTGAATGTTGGAATAGAAATATCAGGGAATATACTGACTAGTTTTTGTTATTTTTGTACTGATCACAAAAGTTATAACTACTGTAAATGTCACAGCTGTATACCATGCTTTTGGTAATGAAACCTGGTCAAATATGTTGCACTATGAGCAAGCCCAGGAAATATTTTCCAACTGCACTCTGCTCATGTCCCCATAAAATTAACAAATCTGCATTTCTTGATAATTATAGGGGGACAGAGTTACAAATTAAAATGTGTCCCTGACAGCTCAACCAGGCTTCAACATTGGTAACAGAAACTGAATAGAAAAATGTAATTTTGCAAGTTTCTCACAATATCCAATAAAACCTTGTACAGCTGAAATGTACTTTTTGGTTACATTGTATTTACCTGTCTGAGTAATATATTCTCTGCAGAGGTGACATTGACTATTGTATGTACCCCTTGAAGTCTGCCACACATCAAGTTTGGGTTATACACATCTTATGTTGTCATTTTGCTCCCTGTAGTGCAATACACAAGATGCTGGCAATTATCCCCTTGAATGCTAGTGGCAGTAAATTTGTGGGTATTGGTCTTTACTGAGATCCACTGGATTATTTTTATTCAATCTTGATTGATGCTGGTATCAATCATGACTGAGTAAAAGTAAGCTGGTGTATATCAGTAGAGATTAGCTGGGAATAAGTGTAATTTTTATGGACAGTTTAGTAAGATATGCCTAAACCAATGACTAACAATTCTGCTGCAGTTACTCCTTGCCAACACAAGGCTGACATGGTAATAGTGACTAGGCAGAAAATGGCATCCAAGTCAGCAATGTTTTTCCTATGTAAATCAAAGAGCACAATTAACCAACCCTGGTGTCAGAGGTGAGTTGCATTTCAGAATGGCTGGGATAAGAGTGATTTATTATTTTGGCATAGGTAGAACAAAGGAAAGTCCTCATGCCATCCATTGGCAAAATTCTGGATATCCTGGAGAAAAAATCGGGTGTATAAAGTCTAATAATGAATCGTTTAAAGAAATATTTTCCACCTGGTTCATGACAATGCAATTATATCTTGTACAAAAACTGTTTTACTACCAGGGTCAGACAGTATGCAATAAACTCTCATTAGTTAAATGATTTAGGCTTGCCATGGACAGTAACTCCTTCATCAGCATGAAGTCACTTATTCAACACACTTGTTTGAGCAAACTAGAATATTTGCCTACCCCCCTCCAACAGTTTTACCCCCCCAACAATTTTTAAAACTAAAACTATCAAGGATATAAAACTTAAACATTTTATTCATCAATTTATAATTTCTAACCTGATTATTGTTGGGGGTCTCTAACATTGTCAACTTGTTAGCATTTCAAACCAAATAAAAGTTTCTTTACCAACACAGTCGCATTATTTGGTTGGGCAAGGCTATGTAATTTGATGTAGTTCACTGTCTTTGACAAACTCTGAACAATTCTGTAAATTTTCGTAACTTTGGGAGTTACCCCCATTTGAACACATGCATGTAAGAGTTACATCTTTTCGTTTTGTTCATTTCTTTTAAAATAGAAATATCAAAACTAGGCATTATAAATACTGGATGCAGACGACAGTGTTCACTGAAAATGGACTGTTCTAGGAACTGGAAAAGAACAGTAAGTAGTCTGTCTTGTAGTTTACATTGACAGTTTCCATCTGGTTTGAAATGCAAACAAGATGACAATGTCTGGGGCCATATGGTGACAATCAAGTTAGAAATAATAAATTAAATTTATGAATGAAAATGACCAAGTTTTGTGCTTTGCTTTATATCTCTGAGACTTTTTGCTTTAGAAATTAGTAGGGGGATACAGACTACCACATGTATGTCTAAGGTCAATAAGAATAGAGTGAATTGATAATGGGTCCCCTAAGTAGCAAACATTCCTGCATATCTGCTTTTAAAGGCCATAATATTTTCAGCAGGTGTTTAATGATATTACCAGTAGTCAGTCTTTCACCTGGTTAGAAACTGGCAGTCACCCTATATTCCCCTAAAATGCCCATCTTTTAGCTGGTTTGAAACTGGCAGTCACCCCTATATTCCTCTAAAGTGACCATCATTAAGGTCATTAGAAACTGGAAGTCACCCTTATATTCTCCTATGTTCCCCATCTTTCTTTGTATGCCTTAATACCTTTTATCCCATTTTGTTGACCTTTCTGCATCTATCATTCACAAAAGATTGCCACAATTTCCAACTTTTTATTTTCATAATCAAATGAAATATAAATTTTAATTTGATTACTTTTCAAACCAATACAAGATAGAAAATAATGTATATGTGACATATCTTCCCAATTAATAAATACTGATTGGATAATTAATAAATATTGATTGGAATTTCCAGCACGAAACTTCTTTAAAACTGTTATTTAATATCATGATTTCTGACAAATCCTCCTTATTATTTGCACAAGTACCTGAACTTGGAGAAGGTCGGAAAGTCCTCAGGGGTTGACCAGCTGTGACCAGGGCATTTTTACATCTTTTGTTTAAAAGAAGCATGCTCTCAGTATGTGAGCCTGCAATCAAAAACAGAGCATCTTTAATCATACAATTATGTTATCAAAATATGTGACAGCTTTAATTTTACAATTCTGTCATCAAGACATGTGACATAATTAATCCTACCATTATGTTATAAAAACATAGGACATAATTAATCCTACCATTATGTTATCAAGACATGTGACACGATTAATCCAACCATTATGTTATCAAGACATGTGACATAATTAATCCTACAAATCTGTTATCAAGACATATGACACAATTAATCCTACAAATCTGTTATCAAGATAGGTGACACAATTAATCCTACCATTATGTTATCAAGACATCTGACATAATTAATCCTGTCATTATGTTATCAAGACATGTGACATAATTAATCCTACAAATCTGTTATCAAGTTACAGGGCAACTTTAATAGCTCTGAAAAATGGCTTCATGCTTGCAACTGAGATCTGGGATTTCATAAAGGAAACGTAAAAGAGCATTGCAAAACTTTCAAGGCTATTTTCTGTAGATTCATAGGAATTGCTTGCTTAGATGATACTTGTCAATGCAGTTAATATTAAATGTCAATTTATCTTCATTTCTGAAGATGAAGAGTGGGAATGAAAATAAAACAAGGATGTACAAAATATATGAACAAAAATAATGAGGATAATTAAGGCAAAGAAAACTGAGATATTTTACTTAACAGGCACTTAGTTTCAAAGCAGCCCAAAATATTTACGAAATTCATCCTGTAGAGATTATACCAAATCTATTATAAAAATGGAACCCTGTTTGACAGGTTCTATGCATTTTAGTTGCTGGGTTGTAGATTTAGAACCTAAAGCTAGCTATAAAACTAAATATATGCAACTATAATGTACACAATCCCTTAAAACGAGGTTCTAGTAATTTTATTATATGAAATAAACCACAAAAAAGAGAATATTAATCAGCTTCCAAAAACGGCAATGGTAGCCATGACATCTGACACATAAGATGCCAAACGTCAACATGATGGATTATGTCCAAGCAAAGAAGACTGGAAATCTAAATCCAGTTTGAAAAACATATCTATCATTTATCATGTAATGTAATTTACATACATTTTTCATTTATTTTTCAGCATATAACTAAACAGTTCTAAATTCATGATCATTCTTGCAAATAAAGTGATACAAATACTAAAGCAAATGCCAAAAGAGACTGAAACAGTGGCATCATTATCTGATTGTAAACAGACACTGAAACAGTGGCATCATTATCTGATCATAAACAGACACTGAAACAGTGGCATCATTATCTGATTGCAAACAGACACTGAAACAGTGGCATCATTATCTGATTGTAAACAGACATTGAAACAGTGGCATCATTATCTGATTGTAAACAGACACTGAAACAGTGGCATCGTTATATGATTGTAAACAGACACTAAAAGAGTGGCATCATTATCTGATTGTAAACAGACACTAAAACAGTGGTATCATTATCTGACTGTAAACAGACACTAAAACAGTGGCATCATTATCTGATTGTAAACAGACACTGAAACAGTAGCATCGTTTTTATCTTACTGTGATCCATTGTTATGTCACAGTCCATATTATGACAACATTTTTGCCAATAAACCAAGGAAATGGTTGGTTTCATTAAATAACAGAAAATAATGTAGCCCTACAGGAGTGACACAGTACTGTACACAATAATGTAACCCTACAGGAGTGACACAGTACTGTACACAATAATGTAGCCCTACAGGAGTGACACAGTACTGTACACAAGCTAAAAAGGTACAATGTCCTTAAGAAAATGGGGTTTTGATCTAATGAAAAAAATGTTTTACATAGATGCACAAAGTACAGTGTTTTAATATCAACACTTTTCAATATTATCTCATAATTACATGAGTTGTGCCATATTTACTAAGGACAGGTCAGCACTTTTGGTAGGTATAAAGCTATTAAGGGCATAAATAATTGAACAAGGATCCAAAGAGTTTCCTTTGCCCAATTTACAGCTCCAGGCGCATACATGTTATAAGTTTTCAAGTAAAATCTTTGAGATCATCTTTGAAAATACTCGGAACTGAAAAAAAATTACTCAAGATTCTCCAGAAACTTATTTCAATCAGCAGAGGTCTCCTTGAGCAGGTTTAAATGTATGTGCGTATCCAAACAAAGTAAACAACAAAATTTCTTGCAAGCACAGAAATTAAGATGTCTTTGATATTGTGTCTTCCCACTGCTAGCATGTTGAAAGCAAAAATAAAACATTAACAAATTTTTTCCTGAAGCTTAAATAATATTGCCTCTTATCGCGTGATTTACTTCACTGTCAATAAAACTATGGAAATATTGTCTCCATGCAGTGTGCTGGAGGTAAGTCCAATATAGGTCAAATGCATCTTTGCTAGCCAAGGTTCCAGTATGGTAACCCTATCTATACCTTGGCAGACCAAGCAGATATTTTAGTGCTTTATCCCAGTGACATCTATTGGATTTCATGAGTTGCCTCCCTTAGTATGTTATGCCAACTAACTAGTAATGTGTAACAGAGGTGTATTGTACATCAGCTGAAAATAGTGGAGGAAATTGACTTGAAAAGGATACTTTGTAAGTTTAACATCAAAGCATGACTATGTACCAGAGGGAAGCCATTACGGGTGTATTTGAGTGAAAGGTATTTGTACAACCATGGACCAGCAGTGGAAAATTGCTTATTTACCAGTCCATTCAAGTTGTGTGCCCCCTTGTCTGGATCATGTAGGAACAGTGTTCAAATTTAAGCAAGTTAATTTTGATTGGATGCAGTGGCCTAATACTGCATCCAATTAAATTCACAGACCTGAAACACAGAAATATCTGCTTGATACGCCAAGGTGTAGATTGGATTATCATATTGGAACCTTGGCTAGCAAAGAGGAGGGCAAAAATGGATCTGAAAGTTACAAAATCAAGGTCCAAATGAAATTTGAATGATCTTGTACTAAATAACAAGTGATCATTGTGGACAAAAGACTCCTCAAGTTTACAATGACACTGTACTAACATATCAAGTGATCATTTGAGAACAAACATAATAATTAGCACCCACTTATCCGTCATGAACACTAATGAACTGCTCCATGCATGATGCCCGATTCACACTTAGCGTAATGCTCAAATGAAAATCAAAGTGACCAGCATACCCCAGTGATTGTTTGACATTTATGCTACGGACAGAATTTTATCAAAGCACCAATGACAAAATTCTTCACCTTGATTAACAGTGATCATTATTTTAATTCATTAGTTCTGAGTTACTAGGCACTGATTCCACTAAAATATGACATGGATATCTTCCGAACTGCTATGTCAATTAATTAATTACCAATATAAAACTCACTGTTTTTTTAAAAGATGAAAATAGTACTTATCCAAATAAAAAATATAAAGGCATTGCTTTATGTGAAATGGAATCAAAATTTAAATATACAAAGTCATAGATAGGTGTTACTGAAGTACATGTACACTTTAAAGCATAAACTATTTGGTACATGTACTAAGTACCGGTACATGTTTTCTGCCAATGTAGAATCTCAGTGGAGGAATATCATGAGAATGTTTTGTCTGGTTTATATATTTTCATAATGGATTTGTAAATTAAGTGAGGTCATCAATCATGTTACTGATATAGTTGTTATAACTTTTCACTTTTTAATTTATGCTCCTAATTATGGCAATTTTATTCTTAATAATTAAGTATGTTTGACTGGGGCTTGAAATTTTTTCTTTTACAAATCAATGATCTAATTTTCTTTGTCATTCAGAACATCAATACAACATTGCTAGATTATGGATAAGTGTTATTAATTGTGCCTTACATCTCATGTAGACCCTAAATCCATGCAGACAATCAGTGGGGAAAGTCTCAGTTTACCCCAAAATCAACAACATTTGGTGCAACATTTGGTGATTAATGATAGATGAATTATCATTTTATTACTCTATTGTCTCCCCTTATCATTTATGGTTGGTTTAAAGAATAATAAATCAACAGAAGACATTTTTTTTTAAAAAGTTAAATGCACTGAGACTGAAATACAAATGATCTAGTCATGAGTTCAGGACTTACTTTTCATTGATTATGCTGGTTGCAGTGTTACCTCAATGTCATGACTTCTGCCATGAACAAGTAAATAAAGGACCTTTTAAAATTGTTCTCTCAACACAAATGTACATGAAGGACATCAATATAAAGTTAAATGCTTTTTCATACAGATAGATTGCAACTTTTACACAGAATGACTGGGTTACTTTAATACAGACTGTGACAATTACACAGACTGACAAGGACTTTTACACAGACTGGTACAATTACACAGACTGACAGGACTTTTACATAGACTGGTACAATTACACAGACTGACTAGGACTTTTACATAGACTGGGACAATTACACAGACTAGGACTTTTACATAGACTGGGACAATTACAATTGGGACAATCCCAGGATTTTAAAAGTAACTGTCCAACATCATGCAGTGCTCAAAGAAAACATTTTTTTAGACGCAGGCACTGGGCTGGTGACTCAAATAAACTCACAAGCCCTGACTGAAATTCCACAAGCCAGAACTCAATTTCCACATGCCCAAAATCTCCCCTTTTTTAATATTGTCACACAACGTTGCAATAGCTATAATTCAAATATAAATTCAATAGGGTTCAAAGGGGTTTGAAGGTAATGCAAGTGTCATTAGTGTTCATTGCTATGCCAGCATGCTTCACAAAGTAAAACTCCATCAACCATAAGTTCTGAAATTTATTATTGTTGGGCTTCACTGATAGCTAACCTAAATTGGCTTCAAAAATGAATTACACTTGGACACTATTCCAACAACTGAAATGTTGATGCTTTGCATTCTATATATCCAACAAAATCCGACTTCAAAGAAACGCTGCTGTTCACAAACTTGTCAAAAATATAATACATATGGCTTAAACATTCTAATTCAAGGCAATAATATGTAATCCCAGGATTTTAAAAGTAACTGTCCAACATCATGCAGTGCTCAAAGAAAAAATTTTTTAGACACAGGCACTGGGCTGGTGACTCAAATAAACTCACAAGCCCTGACTGAAATTCCACAAGCCTGAACTCAATTTCCACATGCCCAAAATCTCCCCTTTTTTAATATTGTCACACAATGTTGCAATAGCTATAATTCAAATATAAATTCAATAGAGTTCAAAGGGGTTTGAAGGTAATGCAAGTGTCATTAGTGTTCATTGCTACACTAGCATGCTTCACAAAGTAAAACTCCATCAACCATAAGTTCTGAAATTTATTTTTGTTGGGCTTTACTGATAGCTAACCTAAACTGGCTTCAAAAATGAATTACACTTGGACACTATTCCAACAACTGAAATGTTGATGCTTTGCATTCTATATATCCAACAAAATCTGACTTCAAAGAAATGCTGCTGTTCACAAACTTGTCAAAAATATAATACATATGGCATAAACATTTTAATTCAAGGCAATAACATGTAATAACTTTTGTTCTTGTACATGCATCTAGCATATCTTTGATGTACCTATAATGGGTTGTTCCACTTCCTGATCCTACCTATGCAAATTAGCACAATGTGCTCACCCAATGCAGCCATCAAACACATCTCACTAGCTACTGTCAGCCAATCAAGTAATATGTGTAATGGTGGTTTATACCTGACCGCTTGCCTTTAATGGCCCTACTTAAACTGCTCAAACAAAACTTCCATATTGTATCAGTTAATATAAATGGAGTAGATAAAGGGAAAATTGATAAACTGTGTAATCTATACCAAACATATGACGTATATCTAATACAGGAAACCCACAACGGCTTCACAAAGGAACTAATAGCCTATGTGGAAGAAAAACTTGATGCAATAGTTGTACTAAGTGATTACACAGGAACTGATGTAAAGGGGGGTGTAGCAATAATATTAAAAAACAAAAATTATATAAATTGGGAAAAAATAGAAGAAAAAAGTGGATTAGAAGGGAGAATGATACATGTCAAAATAAACGGAATTAATATAATAAACGTATATTTTCCAGCAAATAAATATAAAAAAACAGATTTTATTGAAAAAATAGATAAATATGTAAGTGAATTCTCAATGGAAGAAACAGTATTAGGAGGAGATTTTAATTGGGTAAGGGATAATGTTGATAGGAAAGGTGATCTGACATCAAATGATATAATTTTTAGAAACTCTATGATGGAATTTTTAAAAAAACACAAACTAGAGGATATATATAGGAACCTGAATTTACTAAAAACCGAATACACTTACGAATATAAAGACGGCTTAGCAAGCAGATTGGATAAATTTTATGGGAATTTTTTTAATAAAGGACTATATATAGATGCAAACATTATAGACTATAAAATCTCAGACCATAAATTAATAGATGTGAAAATTAAGACAAAAAATAGATTTAGATGGGGAAAGGGGACGTGGAAAATAAATAATAAACTTTTAGAAAATGTAGACTTTATAAAGGAAGTAAATCTTCAAATAAATAAGATGTTTCTAGTAGAGGAAATAGATATTTTAAAACAATGGGATAAGTTTAAAAAGAAAATTAAAAAAATAGCAATTAATTTTAGTACCAGAATAAGTGAAATAAGGAAAAAAGAAAAAGAAGAGATAATGATTCAATTAAAGAAAACAAAAGAAAAAGATAAGCAAGAAATACTTTATGATAAACTAAAAGAGATAAAGGATCAAGAAAACAAGGGGGCAGAAATCAGAGCGGGAAAATTTTCAGCCATATACACGAAAGCGAGAGGCCTATACAAAAGGGAAGAATTTAGGAAAGGAGAGGAAAAAACTTTAACCAGTTTAAATGATGAGAAAGGAGGGATTCTAAACAAAAAAGATGAAAATTTGGGTAAAATTAATTTTTTCTATAGTAATCTATACAAAACTCAAAACATAAAAGGGGAGATAATAACAGAATATTTAAAAAATATTAAATGTGAAAAAATTACATCAGTACATAAAGACTTATGTGATGATTTTATTGTGACAGAAGAAATTGCTAAAACGATTAACTCCCTAGCCAAAGGGAAGACACCAGGGAGAGATGGACTCGCGGGGGAATTTTATAAAAAATTCCAACGTGAGTTAGTGCCAATCTTGGAATCCTTATACAATAATATATTATTAAGGAATGATAAAATGACAAATACAATGAGGGAAGGGTTAATTATACTAATATACAAGGGAAAGGGAGATAGGAAGGACTTAAAAAATTGGAGGCCCAT